>BMAV01000819.1:0-59862 GCA_019973955.1 Trichonephila inaurata madagascariensis
CCACAATACGTATCCAGACATTTTTTTTCATTTTGTAGATTGTTGGGGAACTAAGAACAGTAAGAAATAAATTATTGAATAATAAGCATTAATTAATAAAAACTTGCTTAATAACAAATACTAATTAAATTTTATGTACTATAAGCAATATAGATTGAGTAGACCGATTGGAGAAAAATCATGGCCTATGACAGTGCTTCTCAAACTTCACTGGCGCCCCTTTAATCATAATTTTATCGCCCCTTATACATTAATAAATTACTGAATGCAATAATAATGACTTTTTTTGACGCTAAAGCTGCAATACACGCGATCTTAACCGTACAAATTAATAACATAAGTATTAAATTTGTATATGTTACTTTTTAAAGCAAAAAAATAAAATAAGTTATAGGATAATCATTATGTTATTTTTTCCTTTCTCTACTTTTAAATTGGGAACATATTGCAAAATGCGGTGGTTGCTAGAAGACAAAAATATAGATATCAGCTAAATATAGAAAAAGAAATCAGAGGGTCAGTTTAATCATGTTATCTTCTGCTCTGTACACGCTTCCATAGAAGTCGCTAATACTTATTAAAAAAACTTGTTCTAATTCAGTATTAATTAATTAGTTATAAAATACTCTGTGCAGCACACTGATACATTAAAAGTATACCGGCTGAAGTACCCGCTCTTGCACGAGTTCATTTATAAGAAAATAAAACATTATTGATATAATCACAAGCTGAATTGTAAGGAAAGTAAAGCCAAGTGCGAGACAATGTTTACAAATATGTAAATGATTTTTTTTAAATGATTGTTCAAATTATAATTAGTTTTAAGGAACTCGTAATTTTAAGCCTCTCACAGAATTAGCATTTAGAATTGATGTTGAATAATGAACAATAACATACACTCCGATGAAGAATAATTGTATTATTTTTAATATTTTCTAAAAGCGAAAAGTCTTCAACATGTTTTAACCCCGGCAGCAGATCACTGATACTGATGGTGAAGGGTTACGGATACCCCAATCCTTTTTTCATAAATTATTTTTATAGTACCAATGTAAATCGTAATTTAGTGAATAATTTACTTAAGAGAAAATATACTTACCTTCTTTCTCAAAGACTTTTCAATTTTTCTTTGCTACTCCCTAGGAAAAATCCAAGAAAACTGAACTAAAAATGTTTAAACTGTGCAAAGACCTAAAATGACACAAATCACAGACACTTTTCGCTAACATTACAGGAATGTTATTTGCAGGCAAACTGTCATATTTTGCTCCTGCTATTGTAATTTTACAGTCCTGGATGTTCGACAAATATATGTTGAACTTTTGCTTGCTTGTGTGTTTTTAGACAAAGCAAAGTGTGTCTTCTCTGGATACTTATAGCTTCATACTTTAGTTGATGGGTTCTTTTTTGGTAGCATTTGAAAATTTTTCTTTTCGTTTCATAAATCATCGCTTTTCTCAAATTTACTTTAATATGCATTATTTCAGCAGGTTCATCCCTTTTTCATCAGTTTTAACATCTTCAATAGAGATCAAAAGTATTTTTTCCATTTTTTAAATATAATATTCTGATCATTTACCAAATATTTACCTGCTCATTTACCAAAACCACAATAAGTCGTACAACAAGGCAGTCGAAGTCACTAAGCAAGTTATTCATAGGTGGGGATGTATTTAAACGAAAAATATTCGGAAAAGTGATCACACCGGGAACTCAGTCAAACAAGTACCTTTAAGATTGTAAAACGTTTGTCACTCCCAAAAAGAGGGAGATATGGGACAAATATATTTAAGTCTCACGTTAAAACTGTCAAACAGGAGGATAGTGTCAGGGCCATTGGTATCAATTAAAACAGTTTTGTCACAGAATTACCGATTTCGTGCGCTCAGTGCTCGCGTGACTGCCCCGATTAAAAGTGTATTTATCACAATATGGATGCTCTAAAAAAATTGTGTAAACGTTTTTCATTATGTTTATATGTTTAAATACTCAAAAATAAATCTTGGCCAAGTAATCTTCAAAGTGCTCTCTATGTTGTGACGTCTCGCGTCCTTCTGCTAACATAACTCCTATGTTCTTGACGGCCACGATTAATGGCAAAACCTTCAACCCAATACCAAGAGTAAAACGGATCAAATATGTAAATGAGATATACTTTTAAAAGGATAGAAGCTTTGATGATAGTGGGATATAGCGCGGCAAGTTTAGAGATAGTTGAGTGTGTGGGAATCCTTCCTGATTAATATAGCGCGGCAAGCTTAGATAGCTTAGTGAGGAATCATTCTTGATCGATAGCGCGGCAAGCTTAGAGATAGCTTAGTGTGTGGAATCTTTTCAGGATCAAGAGTTAGCAGTCCGATAGCTTTGGAAGGAATAGAAGCTCAATATACAGCTGGAATCGTCATATAAAGTGAATTATAAATATTCCTCTAAGTAGGTGAAGGTGAAGCGAGATCTGCAAAAAGGTAATATTTGACATAGGTAGTTAGACAACTGGGTTATTTATTACAATTACATAAAGCAAGATCTAGTTGCGTGATCTGACTTAAATACAAGGTTTAATTGTGCAACTTCACTTTTAAATAAAGTTGTCAAATTAGAATTAAGTAATATAAGTTATTCTTAATAAAAAGTTGTATTAAGAACTACTATGTCTCATCATTTTGATAATCCCACACCTCTAGCTTACGCGGAACCGAAACTATTATATCATCACAGGGATGGCTATAAACGCAATGCTTTTCCAGAAATCATAAACATATTTACAAGGAAAACGGCAGCAGCCAGTTTATTTACAATATCCCAAATGAAAACAAATAAGAGAGCAGGACGTAACTAACCGTACAAGTTCGAAGTGTCAAACCCGCAGCAAATACATTCTGCCTGCCTGCCAGCTAATGTACAAATATTTCAATAATATAACAGTGATGAAATTTTTTATTCTTAAAATTTTTTTTTGATTATGGGTCTGGGTTTTGTTTTTTCTCTGAAAGAGTGTTTTAAACTTGAAAAGAACACGTAAAAATCTCTCATCATGGACACGCAAATCAAATAAAATGTTTTTATTTGGTTATAGTATCTCAAAAGATAGATGAGCTTTTGGGTTTTTATGACGTAATATCGCAGATGATATATGTAAATATATCTGTGTAAATGTGTGTTTTTTATTATGTCGAGTATTTTTTTACTCATTCCAGTAAATAATTTTTAATCTTTTTTATTTCGATATGCTCGCGTTTCCAGGGGCGCGCCCCACAGTTTGAGGTAAAACACTGGCCTATGAAGAAGGATAGACCGTACCATGGAAAAGTTTGCCCATCCCTGATCTATACTTACTCTTGTTGATCTTCATGCAAGAAAATGTGTTCACACCATATGTTGACCTTACCGCAGAGAACATTTTCGCTCATTTGGTTTTCTTGAAAGTCTAGGCGGGCAGCAATAAAAACTCTTATTTCGGACCTTTTTTATTTGTTCAATTGCTCAAAATGTATTTAAATGAAAATTGCCGTCATATAAACTTTTATATTACCATGCAAGTAATTTTAAATTATTACCTATATCTGAAGTAAAACTCAATTTGTAATTAAACTTTTGAAAACACTTTCTAAAAACTTGTTTTGTTAATTATATTACAGTATTTATTAGGACACAATCATTTTATTACGATTACAAATTTCCCCCGTAAATAAGGAAAATAAGTGCCTAATACAATACAGTTAGGCCAGAATGAATGATAAAAGATTATAAATAACACTAAACAAAACTCAGTAAAATTATTATCATTAACAACTCAACTTTTATCTACCATTAGCTGAGCAAAATAACATTAATATAAGAACATAATGGTACATAAAGATTCTGAAAGGCATTTCTCTCTCCCCCAGTTTATCAGTGATAAAAGTTCACTAAATGCATTAAAAATTCACAAAGATATCAACTCTTCTTTTGATCACTACAAAGAAAATTTAATTAATGACAATTGTCGCTATCATGTTCTTTGAATCTGATTGAGAGCAATTTTAATACATTTCAACTTATTTATGTATGTCAAAATATTTTAAACGAAAGACGCATTAGGTAATAATCCTCTTTAGAATTTTTTTTCTTTAAAGGCTGATACAATTTATATTTCCTTACTTTTTAAATATTTTCAAGTAGTTAAGATATTTCTAAATAGTTAACCAGAACATTTTACCGAGAGCTCTTTTCTTTTGCTACTAATTTTGATAAAATATGCGATATCAATGATATATAAAATGTCATATATATATAACTCTTAGTGCCCTCAAAAGATAACAAAACGAGAATAAAGACCCTGAGAAAGGAACATTTTAAAATCCGCTTTTATTTGCCTCTCTCTCGCATTACCGAGATTTTGGAAAAAACATCATGTTCTACCCCTATTTTCTTAAAAGAATGTAAATAAATGAAATATTTCGAAGCATTTTCCCAGACACGAATTCAACCGAAAAAAAGAGACATAAATGCTTAAAAACATCGCAAGTCATTAAAGAAAAAACCCTCATATAAAATAACTTTTTTATTAATAATCTTTCAAATAAATCTGATTTTTAAAGCCGATCTGTATGCAAAGAAACATTAAGATGAACTTGGAGTCTTAATCAGAACGGAATTGGAAGCATTTTCGGATTTATTCCGAAGATAGTACTCTTTTGGAATTTTTTTAATTTTATTTCTCATTAACGTCGCACTTTAAAGTTGCACTAAGCTATTATTGACAAAACCCCAATTTTAAACCCTAGATGAAAGCCTGAAAAAAGATGAAGCCTCAATTTTCGCAAATGCAGACGGATCAAAGAAGTCTGGTAGGGCATGCTGTCGCACAGACGATATATAAAAATAAGAAAATAACGAAAAATTAAAAAAATTCAAGCAGTTCATATATATATTGGATGGTCCAATTTTTTTCTTTCTCTTTTTTCCTTCCCATCACTATGCCATGCAAAAGTTGCCTTTCATCTAGCTAAGGGAAATGGCAAAAATATTTTCAAATTAAAAACATCCTCCGCTCTGGCAAAGCTCTTAACGTTTTGGAAAATGAAGACATTTTACTATTTTTTGCCAATTTTGTAAACTTACTTAGCTTGCGTTTGTCGTAACGTTCTTGTTCTAAATGTGAAATTCGGAATATAAAAAGCAAGAAAAAAAACTAAAACCTGTTAAATTCAAAATAGTTATTGCTCATGCACAAAGCCGAAAAAACACATTTTTTTTGTAAAATTAGTAATATTTTTTAATTTTATTTGACTTTACATTTTCCCCTTTAATAAAAAAAAATGTATGTCTTTCATTTTGAAAGTTTTTAACGATATGCGAGGACGTACAATTAACCGAAAAGTCTATAAAATTATCCAACATTTTTATTCAAACGAATAAATTTTACAGTCAGATTTTTTTATTATTATTAGGCATCCATATGCATCCTCCAAAGCAAGGGTGTCAAATTCAAAGACTGACTTGGGCTTGACAAACAAGGTTTAACTTTAAGTGAGCTGCAAAAAAAAAAAAAATCAATAATCGTTGAAACGTAGGTTTATTTCGAATAATATATATTACAATAAACATATATAAAAAAATAACAAGAAAAAATCTAATGTTTACGTTCTGACACTTGGCATCTCTTCTCTGCTACTTTCTTTTGTATTTTGGGAGAATTTTTTAAAATTTTATTATATATTATTGGATGCCAATATATTGGCCGGGCTGCAAAAACCTTCGTTGCGGCCGTGAGTTTGACACCCCTGTTTAAGAGGTTTGGTGCTCCTCCCAAGGAGGCTGCGATAGTCTAGTGGTCAAGGTACCCGGACGCATGGCTGGCGTGTCATGAATTCGAGCCTAGTGTCTCTGACGATCCGCCGTGTAGAGGGGGCCGATGCATATGTTAATTGCGTCGTGGTTCAAACGTCCTCTCGGTGGTGTCGTGTGGAAGTTAGGAAAGGGAGGTGCCAGCTCATGTGTCATCCTTATCACTTGATCATGGTTCAAAATTGCTGCTGCAACTTTAGTGACACTTTGCCCAGCTTCGAATTTTCCAGCCTCGTCACTTGATCATGGTTCAAAATTACGAGGTCCGTCGCCAAAAGCCCTCGTGTAACTGAGCAGTGCGACGTTAAAACTCACTCACTCGAATTTTCCAGATTTGCCTAATTTCTTCCCACGATTGTAAGCTTCTCCACTCAATAATTGTCGCACAAGACGGAGTTAAAACTGAATGGTTTTCAAAAGCCTAAATTGTGTATTTCTGTATATGCTTCCAGGGGCGTAGCTACTGCCGTATCAGACGTATCAATGATACAGGGCCCCAAGATACAGGGGCCCCAAATGTGTAACTACAGTCCCACTAACAGGGCTTTTTCATATCTAAAATAGGGCCCTGAAGGAATTTTGATGCAGGGCCTATTCAAAACTAGCTACGCCAGTGTATATACTCGTATACTGCTTAAGGCCATTTCTTCGGCTAATGTTGCAACAGTGGTTTCAAATTCGAATATTTTTCAGATATAAAAGTGCACTCACACACACACACACACACACACAAACATTAATATTATATTCTGGCTGCACCACCTGTATGAATCACTTCTTTTATCATACTGCTCATTTTATCCGAGTTGTTTTGACATTATTATTTTTCTTTTTTATAAATTGTGTTTTGCATTTTTTTCCTACCCCTTACATTTTAAAAAAGGAAAAACCAATTATTTATAAAATATTTTAAAATTTTTAAAAAACACTGTATTATATAAAAATAAATGATGATTACAATGTCAAAAATTTTATAAAAATTAAATTTTTTGAAGGCTTTTCCTGTCCGAAAAGGGTTTTCGTCGTTCACACTCCCCGTACATATGGCAAAAAACCCCTTAAAGTTTCAATTAAAGAAAGCTCCTGGGGGTTGCTTTTTACAGATAAAAATTTGACCTCCCAAATTTTTTTTGCGTTTATTTTTTGATGACTAGTAGGTTTTTGGGAAGTTTTTTTTCAGCTGTTCTTAACTTTTAAGCAGGTGGTTTAGAGAAAAAAAAAATTCAACGAGTTCAACTATTCAGTTGAATTTAACGAATAATTATTCCTTTTAAATAAATTGCATATTTTAATTTAAAGTTTAAAATTTTTTTAAAAAAAATAATATTTTTTATTTAATAAATTTAGGGTCTTGATGTTCCAGTCGCATTTCTAAGGAAATCAAGCATATGTACATGTATTAAGTAGCATTCAAGAGAAAGACAAATCTCATCTAAATGTACGTGTAAAGGAGGAGTTTATGTAGATGAATTTCAGCTTTCTGGGGAATCCGGAAAAATAATGGGAAATCCGAAAAAAATAGATTGCGTAAAGAAAAATACAGGTTTTCAAATTATATTCGTCAAAAACAGCAATCTTAGCCAAGAATATAGGTAGAAAACATTTGTTTTATAAATCATCACAAAAATTACATTAAAGGGTTTATCTTGAACCATGATTTTCAAAAGCTATAAATGTATTATATTTATGATATTTAGTATCATTTAGATTGAAAATGTCATAAAATTGTTTTAAAAAAAGTATTTCAATAAAAAAAATTTTTTAAGAATATTTTTTCAAAAATAACATGAATACCAATTTTAAAAAAATTCTCCTTTAGTGAAAAACCTTCTATTATAATAATATTTCGTCGGTATATACTCAGACCTCTTCAAATTAACTAAATTTTGAAAAATATAACTTAGAAGGGGTTTATCCATGTTTGACCGAGGGGAAAAATTTTAAAAAAAAAGGATAATTATTTCAATGGGTTGTAATCCCCGAAAATAATGTGAATTTTTCAAAAAACACAGTTGAGCTTTTTACAGAGGTCTGATTTTATATAGGCAAAAAATTATTTAAAAGAAACATTTTTTTCCAAAAGGAATATTTTGGGTTATTCTGTTAATTTTTTGCCGAAATATATTTAAAAAAATTTTTGTCAAAAATTTCCTTAAAACAAATTTTTTATATGTATTCTAATCTAAATGACAAATATCATGAAAATTATCCATTTATGCGCTTTTTAAAAACTGGTTCCGAACGTAGTCGGGTACAAATATCTAAAAAAAGACTTAATAAGGATGAATAATAGCTTGACGAAAAATAGGTAATTTTATTTAATAAAACATTTCTAAAGAGACAAATATACGAATAACTTGGAAAATTGTTGGGGCGTATTCTTCTTTGATGTTAAAAAATATTTATATAAAAAAATCAAATTTTTATCTTTTCGATAAAAGTATTAGATGTACTTTACAGGATAAATTATTTTTTATTCAAAAAATCTTTGTTACTGCTAATTTATAAATAGTGCGAAGGTAATATTTTAAATGAAAATTGTGAACTCCCTATATAACCTAAATGTATCAAATATAAGCCTTACTTAAGAAAATAATCAGGATGGATAAATATTAATAGAAATTATCGTATCACATTGTTACTGCTATTTTTTCTAATGCCACCCGATCGATGGTGTCAGAACGAGGACCACGAAATTCAATCTTTAGCCACAGCTTTGAGCACCATGCAGCAGGTGACGGTATGTTTTGGTTCAATTCCACCCCAATTTTGAGGGAGAACACCCTAGGGAGGGTCAGAAAATCTCCCACCAATCTCACGAGAGGACTTGCGGCTCGACGAATATTTAGCATGCCCTAATGTCGCACAGGTACTATACATTTAGAAACAACCATGCCTTCTCCGAGATTCAAATCCAAACTCTAGGGCACAGCAGTGAACTTCATTAATCACTGTACCATTTGGCCGGCTTTTATCAATTTACAGCGCAATAGATGTAATTGCTCTACAGTCGAATTTCCATTTTACAAACCTCTATCCGGTATCTCCAAAACCGGTATCCGACTACTTTCGGAACCGTGATTTTAAAAAAGAGCATAAATGGATCATTTTTATGATATTTAGTGTCACTTAGATTAGAATACATGTATAAAATTGTTTTAAGGACATTTTCACAAAAAATATTTAAATACAATATTTTGGCAAAATTAACTTTAGAATAACCTTTTTCCAAAATGTTCTCCTTTTGTGAAAATCTCTATTATAATAATATTTTTGCCTCGTATATAGTTCAGACCTCTGTACAGAGGCTCAACTATGATTTTGAAAAATTCACATTATTTTCAGAGTTACAAACCAATTGAAATAATGATCGGCGTTTTTTCTTAAAATTTCTCCCTCTGTTGTCGTAAAAACATGGATAAACCCACTTCTAAGTTAAATATTTCAAAAATTTAGTTGAGCCTCTGTACAGAGTAAGTCTGAGCTATATACAGGCAAAATATTATTATAATAGAAGCATTTTTCACAAAAGGAGAATATTTTGAAAATGGGTCATTCTATGTTCATTTTTTGTCAAAATATTGTACTTAAATAATTTTTTATTGTAATATTCTTAAAACAATTTTGTATACATTTTCTAATCTAAGTGACACTAAATATCATAAATATTATCCATTTATACGCTTTTGCAAAATCACGGTTCCGAACGTAGAATTTCTTTCTGGAACCACAAGAACATTTTACTATTTTCTTCGTAAAATAATCTCCGAATAGCGAAGTGCATTTTCTATTTAACGAACTTTTTTTCTTGTGATTCGATTTTCTTTTCTCTCTATTTTAAAAATATTTCTGGACATTTCAAAACGTTCTCTCTTTTAACATATTTTCTGGTGATCAATAGCCTTGAACTGTGTTTTCCAGGAGCCTAACTCAGCTAGAGCAATAAAATTGCAGTAATTTTTCAAATAAAAATCTCAAATAAAATTAACAGATTTTATCAGTAAATAAATTTAAGGACGCATGTGGTAATGTATGCTTAAAATTACTGGTTATAAAATAATGTATGCTTAAAATTACTTGTAGGCTTACAATTAGAAAATATCACTAAGATTCATTAATTTAATATCAAATTATTTTTTTAAAGTACAAAATATAGTGTATTCCTAGACAATGTATTTTTTCCTTGTTTTCCTTGCAGATTTCTTTTTGATGGGTGATTTATAAATTAAATTGATATTAATTTACAAAAAAGTGGGAATAATTACTTTTTTAATAATATATAGTATTTATGAATTTAAAATTTGTTTTACATGGTCTCTAAAGTACATTAAACGAGGAATCTGTATTTGATGAGTTTTCCACATAACAAATTTTTCTTCAGAATTTAGAGACTTCGTTAAATAGAGGTCGGACTGTATTATAAACTACTGAAATAGGTGATGCAAGTAAGTTACCATTGCTAGGGATAAAAAATTTCTAAAAATAATTAAACATTCTTAATCTAAACTTTCATTACTTCAGCTTAAATGTTCAACCCATTTTTGTATCATGGAGCAGACTTCACAGATGCTGGTCGAAAGAAAAACGCGGGGATATATCACATTTTATTTTACAACCTGAGGTCGTTGGTCGATATTTTGATGTTGCATATCATGTTTTGTCAGAATCCGATAAAAAATGGTATCATGAGAAAGCGGAATGTTTGACATTCAATAACGCAACTCTTTTCGAGAGCTTTAAACACATATCAATGCGTAAGCACTATTTGTTTCCTTGTGTAAATGAATGTCTCCTCGAGATAACAATGCGGTTTTTAAAAAAAGTATCCAAGACTCATGGAAAATAAGTAAAGTTGTAACGGGTCTATTCGGTACAGCCTACTAATCCTCTTGGGGAATAATGGTTCTTTAAATATTATTCTATTGAAAACTTTCCTCCGATTAAGAAGACGCGAATTATTCAAACCAAGGCTTGTATTTAAAGATTAACTTTCAGGTTGATAGAAAGAGAGGTTAGAAGCTAAAAGGATAGCAGTTAGTGATTAACGTAAAGCTAGTCGAGGGCGCTTCGTAGATTGTTTGATTAATAATTAAGATTGACGATTTGGTCAATTAGTTGTTTAAATTGGATTGTGTGGTGTCGGCTTGAATTAGACTAACTTAGAACTTATCTTCAAATATTTAGAAGGTATATTGCCAGGATGTGCTAAGAGAGTAAGTGATCCGATTTATAATTAAATCTTCATTTATATCGTCTGTCTCGCTATTGCTCCCATATTTATCTAAGGTACATTTCTTAACTTGGGTTGTTGAAATTTGTTACGTTGTTTAGAATTGTTAATAAATTGAGTTTGCTTTTACTATGGATAATTTTCCTTCTGATCCTAGTACACTAATGGATGGGACCGCCCATTCATTACAAGGTATGCAATAAAAGGACTTTTCTTTATTGAGAACATTTATAACCCCGTTCACCACAAAATATCACACGGGGCTTACATAGAAGCAAGCGTGAAGCACATATCACAAAGAAGAGAAGGATTACAACACAAACATCCATGCCTTACCCGGGATTCGAACCCAGATCCTACGGCACTGCAGTCAGCATCACTAACCACTATACCGGATGGGCGGCTAAAAGGACTTCTGAGTACATGTTTAATCTAATGATAATGGTGAATATGAATTTCATAAAATTAAACTAAACTAATAATTTTAAAGGAATATTGAAAATGGTATTTTTAGTTATATCCTTACTTTACATCGGATGCTTTCAACGAATAATTCTTTAAAAAAATATTCAGAATTTGCTGCAAGGGTCCTTCATTTTCTTATCATAAATCATTTCACTTGTTGGTTCTCTTATACTAGATTATTTAAAATTAGATCATCTAATTATTTGAAGTGAAAAAAACCGATTTCAAAGATTCGAGGAATTAAAAAATAAATACAATATAGGATTATATAGAAATATAAATTTCGTATACTAGTACATTGAAAATTTACAATTAAAAAATAACCAAAATACCAATGCCATACTTTAAAGGACGCACCAGAATTTTTTAAAAGAATTAAAAAGATTTCAAATATGAGATTTTTATTGATATTGTAAGATACAACATTTTCAGTTTATCTGGAATGAATACGAGCTTCAGCTTCTATTAACAGTATTGAATAAAACTATTATAGTTTTCTCTCCAATATTCTAGTGGCAAAATTTACACAAATACAAATATTCACTTTATATAGTGAATGAATATTTAAAGAGAGAGATTGATTGCTATTTATTAAAGTCTCACTATATAAAGCAACTCGAGTAGTATTGGCCATGAACTTCATAATTTTGGGCCTCTATCAAGTGGCGTGGATGACACTTGAGGTTGTACCCACTCTCAAAATAAGCATATTTTTGTATAACCTTTTAAAACCCATCTCACACGATTGTGCGCATTTGACATTTTTATACGTTTTTGTTTCTGGAATAGATGTAAGAAAAGCTCGAATCGAACGATCGAGCAGATTTGCAGAAAGTGTAAAGTACCACTTTTTATCAACAGTTGACTGTTGTAGTCCTTGTTTTATATTCAGCCGGCACACAAGTCTAGCTTTGTTTACAAGTATAACGCTTATACGTTGCCATTTTTCTCTGTTACATAAAGGTAATTATCAATGTATTTCTAATTGCTTGGATGCCCATCTTTATCTTAATGTGTAAATAACTGTAAGAAATTAAAAATATTAACTGTACGCTCTTAATGTTGCTTATAGGTTTCAAGATTTCGTTACCCTTACAATCGTACTTACTTGGGCGTAATAAATCACTGCTACTGTAAAGGTAAATGTTTGCATTGTGGGTTTTCTTTTCTATTTCAATAATTTTGATGAGATTCCAAATAAAAACGAAATATATTGTTATATTATTAGTATCTCACATATTACTTTCTTGGGAGTTGTCATGGAAGAATCCCTTTCTTATCTCTTTCTCTTTTGCTGTTAATTTTCTCTTTCATATATTTGTTGAGGGGTATGACATTTTCATCCTCCACACAAAAACTGCAATCATATCTGTCCCTTTTACCCTCTACCCCAAAGAAAATCCGGTTGTCCCGGTTGGTAAGGCGAGATTTGATTTTTTTTCCCCTTAAGTAATAAAACTTTCTAACACATTTTAGAATTTTTTATGGAATACTGTGCTAACTTTAATCAAAAAAGAAATTTTTCAGATGTCTAAATGAAAAGAATTCTCACACAATAAGAAATTTTTCACCTGATGAACAAATGAAATTCTGAACTTAGTAATCTCTCGGATGATGACTATGCTGTGGAAAAAACATATTAACAGCGTATATTAGAAGGAGAATCAAGTTTAGATAAGAGCGACGAGAAGAAAAACTTGGAAATATTTCTAATGGAAAGACAATTTTGGATCAACCTTTGCCATCAGTCTCTTGAACCCAATCATTTCTTTGATTTAGCTGTAGTAAATTCTTGTTTTCGATACAAACAAGATGCCAATGTCAAATAAAATTCCTCCAAAAAATTAAATGGATATCTTAAAGTTTAAGTT
Organism: Trichonephila inaurata madagascariensis; assembly: GCA_019973955.1. Classification (NCBI taxonomy): domain Eukaryota; kingdom Metazoa; phylum Arthropoda; class Arachnida; order Araneae; family Nephilidae; genus Trichonephila; species Trichonephila inaurata. Next base: position 13,396 of record BMAV01000819.1, read on the forward strand.
AGAGATAGCTGAAGCACTAGCAGAATCTCCATTTATTAAAAGAAGTATTTTAACTGATGATAGAAGATAAAAGTGTTGTAATTCCTCCCCTAAAGAGATCGAAGTACTATAATCCGCCTGCTAAATTGTCATGCCAGCAAGGACGTTTTAAGACTCTTTGAGGCCCTGGGCCTAGAGAAATCTTAAGATTTTTTGAGGCTCTGGGCCCCTATGTAAAAGCAGGCCCTACCTGAGATGTTTAAAGGTAGACATCAAATATTTGTTCAAACGGTAATTTAAAACAAATAAATGTGCACAGCTCATAATCTCAAAAACCTTGGCACAAGCCGGCTCTACCGGTAATCGCATTTCGACTAATTGAATTGAATGATTGTTTATGGCATTTGGCCTAGACCTAGACATGAACAACGGTCATCACATAATAATACAGACTTACCACTTTTGCCAGTTGACATGCAGTTTGAGATTCCCTTTTTTTGTAGAATATGTATGGGAAAAATATTTGACCATTAAAATTATCCTTATCATGATCTTATTAAGACAAAGTCGAGAACGAAACGAGGCCCTCTGTCCGGGCCCAGTTGGCCCATGCCTTAAGACAGCGGTAGCCAAACTTTTTGACCTCACGGACCAGTAAATTCACAATTTAAATCCCGTGGACCACTAATAGGAATTTTTTAAGAGTTAAATATATTTATAAAAAGCTGTGATCTAAGAACACATAAAATGTACATAGTTAATAAAATGAAACTATTAATTGTAACCAAATTATGAAAGCCTTATTGATGAACCATAATAAAATAAGCAAAAACTGTAAAAACAAAACGATTAAAAAATGGTTTAAGTATATGAAACTTTTAACAATATACATTCCTAGTGTGATGGATGTGTTCCTGCTTACTTGAAATAAGATTCTGGAAGAATTAATTATTTGAATCCAATGATTATTACTGCAAGACGGAGAACTCCATTTATATTTCAAGCTGAGATTGGTACCGTGTTTTGATGACTGGGACAGATGAAAGGCTTTTTCACTTAAACAAGTTGTGGAGAATTGAACAGAATTTTCATCACCTGTTTACTAAGAAAAGGTATGGAAAGACAAAACAGAGATCTTGATAAGGATAAATGAAATTTAAGTTTGAGAGTTTCGTCGGACGATGGGGATCGATGAGACATCTGCATGCTTAAATCATTACCCTGGATTTTCGCAACAAACGGATCTATTACCCACATATTGCTATGCCAGCACGACTTATTTACCGTGGCGTTTTTGTATGAAGTAGTGTTTTTGATAACTTTTCACGTATTGTTATGAATTAAATTATGTTTCAATGCATTTTAAAACATAACGTGATGTGAGTATATTCCACATTTTTCTGGGATCCAACGAAACATTCCACATTTTTCTGGGACCCACTGGTGGTCCACGGACCACCACTTTGGCGACCTCAGCCTTAAGACGCTCCTGCATGCCAGGATAAAAGGTAGAGAAGCAAATATAATTCGATAACAATTTCTCTATCCCAAAGCTCAGATTTGTGAAAAGTATTTTTCAGTATAATGGTATAGTATTATTTATATTTAATTCAAAATTACTGAGCATCTTATCTATGTAACCAATAATAAAATCTTGCAGAAAATCTTAATTGTCTTTTTAAAAATTCTTTTATTGAAATCAAATGATGACTGGAACTTTTTTTTTCACTATTAAAATTGGACATAAAATTTTTGCTGCATGTTAATTAAATCCTCAGTTTCCTTTATTAATTTTGTCACATCATCTTTGATTATTGGCAAACAATGTTTACAAACACGATTAAGTTTTTATCTTTTCTCATGTAGTCTTTGTGTATTATATAGCCTCTCTCTCTTTTTTTTTTATCTTCAAAATTGCTGTCATTTCATTTCCTGGTTACAACCGTTTTAGAAGCGAAACAATATAAAATCCTGCGGTATTTGCATACTTCTTTGCAAATACCTACGGCGATAACCCGAACTGCAGTGGAAGAACTCATGATGGCTGAGAGGAACTCTGCTAAGTCAAGATATTTACATCTTATCTCTCGCTCTCTGTTATTGCAATGTTAAATCATTTTCTTGTAATTCAGCAGTTCAGAGTACCTTTACCACAGCTGATAATACACGTAATATGTAATGAAATGGTATTTTAAAAGGTCATTTTCTGTGAAGAATGGGTTGAAAAATTATTCAAAAGCATTGGTAAAAATGCGTGAATAGTGAGTAACTGCTGTCATTTCCGTATAAAAAAAACCATATAATACAAAATTGTACTTAAAACAAATAACGTTTTTCAGATGAAGGAAAAACATTTCACACGATTAACGGTCCAAAAATATTTTTTTTTATTTCTTCCACAGTTGAAATGTAGTAAAGATGTTAATGACGTAAACATTACTTTCATGTTTGGTGAGATTTTCTTTCTTGTTTAAAAATTCTATTAAAAGCATCAATCAAATGCGTTAAGTTTCCTGCTTGACTTTCACTCACACGTATTCATTGTATTTAATACAGGGGTGGAAAACCAAGTTCCGCTGTTTTATTTGTTTTATCTTAATTATACACATGCTTCGTTAAGTATAGATATTTTGTAATATAATTACTAACTGAATTTTTTTTAAAAAAATCCTTTTCTTTTGAGTAACACTCCAATGATCGATTACGATACACAACTGAAAATCAAAATTAAAAGGAAAGTCATTTGAATACATGTTTTTTTTCTGTGTTAATGAAAACGGCATTGGTTCCAGTCACATCTTACTTAACAAATCTAAAAAAGTTTTGTTTATAATTTGACTTTAAAACTAAAAAATTTCACATGCAACTAGCAGTGAAAAAAGTGTGTGATTAAAAATATTTATAATTAAATTTACTATTCTTTAAAAAAAAAAAAAAAATTTAATTGGTCAAAGTGTGTTAAATTGCATGTTTGTAGCAAACTGTTTAAAGAAAATCTTAGGCTGACATCGTATTTTTTAAAATATATTTGTGCCAAGTTGATTTTCAAATCAATTATGAATTTATTAACTATAACTAGTTAACATTTATATTTACTACTGTCTTCTCTGATTTTGCATTCCAAATAATAATATCTGGTGTGTTACAGCCTCACAGAAACAGAATTTAGAGTATAATTTTGTTTACAATTACATACTATTAAAATAAATAATTACAAAATATACATATAAAGAATAAAACGTCAAAATGAGATCGTGAGTTAAGCTGCTTTTGAAAAATCCTCCCCGCAATACTGAATGTTTCGAGACGAAGATAGGTAGATGACAGATTCACCAAATCCTAAAATTACAGGGGGGGCACACAAAGAAACTTTTATTGGAAAATATTTGCCGATTAGCTTATCATCCCTGAAATGTTGCATTAAAGCTATTTTTTTTAATCTGATTGAATTCATAATAATAAGATCTAAGCTCTTCTTCATTTAATTTTATCTTTTAGTATAAAATTAATGGGAAATTGTTTTATATTTAATGTAGAAGTTATCCTCTTATCTAATGGTATTATCGATACAAGTTTCTTTTAACCATTTCTAAATTTATTTGAATAGAATGCTTTTGTGGCTTTACTGTGGGCTATTTGACGAAGAATTTTTTTACTCTGAAATACGGATAGGTAATAAAAACGTCATCTCTCTAATCTCTTGTGTGTATCACCCTCCAAACTTAAATGTAAAGATTTTGAGTTCCGCACTGCGAGATTATAGACAAAATCCTGATCCACTTGTTTTCGATCAATTTTAAATTTCTGTACTAAATGGGAATTACAATCAAGATATGAAGGATTATTTATCTTTAAATGTAAACATGGATAAAGATTTCTTTAGGCCCTGTACCCCTCTTTAAAACTAGGCCCCATTTACGACTCTTTTAAGTAGATAGTATAGGGTGTCTGAAAAAGATTGTACCTTTTTTAAAAAATTTTTCTACCTTCTCTGAAGTACTATTGGAATGTTTTATTATACCAGAAGCTAGGTAAAATATATCAAAGTTTTTTTGTACCAAAGATGTACCTTACAAAGATCCAATATGGGTGCACTTCGTAACACGGCAGATATTTAGATGATATTTTTTTGTCCATCCCGCATAAAATTTCCCCTTGTAAGGGGCAAAAAAGAATGTACATTTTTTCTTTATTTTTTTACTAAGTACACAGTATGTAGAGATTGGTGAAAATTAGCCTGAAAGCTACTAGATACTTCAAATTTTGAAATATCCATCTTTCCTGAGTGGACAAAATTGTCAACATGGCACCCACCAAACCACAGAAGGCATTTTGTGCCGTAGAACACACAAAAACAATGTCTTTTATCACAGTTAAAAGCAACTTTCGGTGACAATTTGGGAGCGATTCACCGGAGAAGAACTCAATTAAACGTTCGCATACTCAACTAATGGAGACGGGTTGCCTTTACAAAGCAAAAACACCGGGCGACCGTATTCGGAGGAAACATTTAAGAGTTCTCGTGCTTGGGCCAATTTTACCACTTTTTACACACTGGGCACCTAAAAAAAAGATAAAGAAAATGGACATTTTTTTTGCCGTTCAAGAAGTGGTGCAGTATGGACGAAAATCTGATAAAAGGATTTTTTCCCCCGTAACTCTTGTGGGTCGTTTTTTTGAAAACACCTTCTTAAGTTGATTCGCTCAGAAAAAGAAACACATTGTTAAAATTTTTTGGAAGAACGTTTAAAAAAGTGTGAATAATTTATATCTAGAAGTGTAAAAATTTCTGTTGTATTTATTTTATGTTAAAATTGTGATCCGCCTCACGCTCCGCCTGTTCAAGCCTTGAAAAGTTCCTGGCGCCTGGAGTAGACAAAACAAAACAGGAAAGTTTTGCTTCCCACATAAAAGATAGATATATCCTGTCGCGAGATTTTTTGCAGATGACAGAATTTTTCCCTACTTACTCGACAATTATCATTATATTTTGGATAATTCACACAATGTTATAAATTATATCCTGTGTGTTATTCTGATGTCTAAGCTACATCATTGTAAAGGTTCGTTAAAATCCATTCAGCTGTTTTTGCGTGAAAGAGGAACAAACATCCAAACATACTTTCGTATTTATAATATTAGTAAGGATGTAATACATCGATAGTAAAGAGACAGCTTACTCAAAAGCGTATCCAGAAAAAAATGTTAGAAACTTTATTTTAAAACAAACATTTCAATAGAATATTTAGTTAAGATAGCAATTTATCTTGGTTCATTAAATGTGACTTACATAAATTAATCAAGGATTACTAATTTCAAATATTATATAACTAATATTTAAAAATGTAATATCATCCCTTATGAAGAATATAAATGTAGCACAACCAGTATATCTAATAATAAAATCAGTATTTTATCATTTCTTACGTTGTCGTGAAATTTGCTCCTAATCAGAAATCGTTATCTCGTGAAAAAAAATTAAGAATATCGTTTTAAAAAGACCATAAATGCAATTTATATATCCTTCTTCCTCAATATTCTGAGAAACATGTATAATTCTAATATAAATTCCGTTTGGTCAACGAAGTGAATGGACACATGTAGGGTATTCACGATAACAGAAAGAGCGAGATAAGGAGAGATAAAGAACTACTGATGTACTATTTTAATTTCAAAACTCTAGCTTAACCAGCATTAAATGTAAAAGTTACTCTGTCTCATGGAAAAGGTGTGACCTCGATACCCTAGTGTAGGGATGGCGAACCATTGGCAAGCGTGCCATTCATGGCACGTAACACAATATTTTGGGCACACCGGTAATCAAAATGGTTTGCATTTTATTTCAAAATAACAAAGTTCACTATGAAGTATTACGAACAAACGCGAGTGATTGGTCGCGGTGCGGTGGGGAGCCTACCCGTTTGTTATTGTCTTGCCTTAGTTACTTCGTAGACTACAATTGCTTATGATCCAAAGTTTGTTTACACATAACATGGTCAATTTTATTGATACAAATGTATTTTAAAGTTTATTTGTGTTATATTTACGATTTTTAAGTGTTAGTTAACATTGCTAGTTCAGCAAAGAATGAAAAGGGCAAGATAGTAAGAGTGTAACAGAGAATTTCAAATTTTGTGAATCTAGAAATATGGCATTATTAGTAAAGGCGACAAAGCAGTGAGTGTTTTATGTTCTGGAATAGTGGTATGCAGAGCATCGTCTGTGTAAAACAGCATTTTGAAACAAATCGCAAATCCTCTAGTAAAAAAAATGAACCACAGCAAAAATAAGTAACTGCTTAAAATCCGATTGGCAGATGTGTGTGACTCCCATTGAGAATCCCATTCTACTAAAAGTAATATCTTACAATTCTAATATAAGTTACTCGTATTTGTGTCATCCAATCTGAAATAACAGAACTCACACTAATGTCACTTTAATTTGAATTACATGTATAACTAAAACATTTACAACTATACAGTACAAAAGGTATTTTTTCGTAGTAAATATAGTTTTGTGTTCTTAATATTTAGTTTTATTATTTTCCCAATAATCACGACAAAATTATTTGACGGCATGTATATACCTCGTTAAACACTTCTTTAGAAAAAATGGCACATTGTTCTATAAAGGTTCACCACCCCTGCCCTAGTACGTTATTTTATAAAGTAGCACGTGAGTGTGTGTGATATCTTTCGGACATAAGTTTTTTACTCTTGCTCTAGTCAAAATAACCTCTAAAGTAAAATCATATGTAACGAGTTAACGTTAACGAGACACCACTATTAACTGCGGTTATTGACTTATCAGTATTTGAAATAAAACGTACAGTATACATTTTGATCGTGCACCTTTTCGGGGGTTTTTTAGATTACCGTAAAATTCGGCGTATAACGCGCACTTATACTTTCAAGCTGATTTTTTTAAAATTTTTAGGTATATTCGCCGTATAATGTGCACTCCCTTTTTCTACGAAGAAATCTAAAATATTAGTATACATTGCTTTTATGTTTCGAAGTCATTTATTTAAGGTATTACCCCAGATTTTTGAAGAAATAGTATGTTTCTAGAACTACAACTCTTTTAGTTCATAAGGCAAATTATTTCTTTTCAATAAACAGTATTTCTATTCATGTAAAAGTAAATTTTTTAATGCTCATCTCTTTTGCTATTTTTAAAGCTATTGTTTTTATACCCGGCGTATAACACATACCCTTAAGTTTCGATCTTATTTCTTGTGTTAAAAGTGCCTGTTATACGCTGGATTTTACGGTACTTGATTTTTTCCCTTATATCTATTTTACTTTCAATACTGATATCCGGCAACAATGCACTTACTGTATTTTCTTCCTCTTGTTATTTTCCATTTCCCAATTAGAGCATCCCCCACAGAATGAAAATAATTGTTTCACAGAAGCAACCAAAACATCATTCTTTTTCTAAGTACCACTATCAGAAAAAAAAATAATAATAAAACACAACTACATAAAATAAAACAAAACAGTTGGTCAGTTTTATATTTTTTATAACGGTAATTTTTTAGCTAAATAGAAAGGAAACCAATTGGGCATAAAAAGAATAAAGAAAAAACTATGAGAACAGGTACTTCAAAAATATGGGAGTGCTTATATAATTTTTAGATCTGGGGAATAACATTAATTTTTAAGCACATTTGCTATACTTATATACGTATAAACACAGTCGGCCCCCAATTTAATGAATTCTTCGGGAACGAACATTTTATTCGTTAATTCTGGGTTGTTCGTAATATCGAGGTCCAAAAAATACTAATGTTTTGCACATACCTTTTAGAAATTCTATAGCAAGCAGCTACAGAACAAATGTCCATAGTTAGAAATTACATACCTTTTACTCATCTGTTAAAAATACTGGTACCCTTTTATGAGTTAAAAAAAGGACTTTCCTTATTTAAAACTGATGTGATAGGTTACCCTCATGACTCATCCAAAACTGTAAATTCTAATTATAGGTTGCCCACTTTCCAATCAAAATGTACTGCTTACAAGAAAACTCTTTTTTCTGTTCCAGACAAAGAGAATGTATTTGAAAAGAAATCCTTTTTTCTAATCCAACATAATAAAAATAATTTTTTTGTTCAGCTGTTGAAATAACTCGTTAATTTGGGCTTACTATTCGTTAAATAGGGAGTTTTGTCTTCTCTTTAATAGAGGGAAAGAAAATTCGTTAGATCCCGAAATTCATTAAATAAGAATTTGATCAATCGGTTTCCCGAATGTATACCTGTATATTATATAATTAAATAAAAGTATAAGATAATAGACATTAATAAAACTAAATATATAAGAAATTAAAATTGTTAAATCCTTGGAAAAAGGAATAAAAATCATCGAATGATTGATATGAACCAGGAAATTTATGTTCTATTGTTAAATTTTTTACGTTATAGCTCATCAGTTTTGAGTTATTGGTTGAAGTATTACAAAAGAAATAGGGAAAATTTTACGCCAAATAACAAAAACAAGTTTCTGTGATAGTAAGATATATCCAAAAACATAAACAAGTTTATAGTACAAGTTTACTTATAAAGGAAAGATATATTTATAGATTTATAACTTAGATCTTTACATAATGACGCGATTCTGGATCAAAATGCCACATGTATAACAAACTGTCAAGCAATAATCAATACGCAAATAATATAAAAATAAAATACACAATTTTACAAAATATATACATAACAAGTAATATAAGAAAAAAAACTTTTCAGTAAATTCCTACTTAGGTCAACAAAGAAAAATTTTATTTTATAGTTGCTTTTTATTAAATAGTTACAGTTAATATAAATATGTATATACATATGACAGAATCACAATATTAAGTGACAAAACAGAAAGCGATTTTCCTTGCAATTTTCCACATTTTCCTTTCTATATATGGTGTTGGATAAATTTTTATTTGTTACTATTTATATTCATTAATTAAATTTAATTATTCTAATAAAATAGTATAGTAAAAAAGAAATCACATTCTCAGAAATTAGGCCACTCTAGGTGGGGTTCGAACCCACGACCTTTTGATTGAAGTCCAACGCGCTATCCTTTGCGCTACAGTACACAACGAATAATTTTCCTTTCTATATATGCTGTTGGACTATTATTTTTTGTTTGTTACTATTTATTCATTTTGTGATTTAATTAATGAATTTATTTTTGCAAAAATTGTTTTAACATCAAGTGTCATCCACTACAAGTTTAAGAAAACGTATTTGAACTTAAATGGAGGAATAGAAAGTATTTTATAAGCGATTGAAAATTTGAACAAGATATATATATATATATATATATATATATATATATATATATATATATATATATATATATATATATATATATATATATATATATAGGGAGAGAGTGAACTAATAGTAGAGAGGAATTGAAAAAATGAAAGCATCAATAACAAGAACAAGAAGGAATATATGTATATAGCATTATTTAAAAACTATTCTGAGCCGACACATTTTTGTGAAAAATTCACTTAACATCTTAAATATTTTTTGGCGAATGATTAATTTATACCAGGCAGAGGTAGATTATAATTCTAAAATTAAGATGTTTAAAAATAAAAAAAGAATTTTCTGAAAAATAGTATTAGCTTGTCCATAGCTGGTGTTTTAATATTAGACCATATGTGAGTTTTTAAATTCAGTATTGAAATGGAGAAATCAAATATTACAATTCAATACATATTGCGGAGAGCCACAAACCTAGAATTTTGTGAAGAACTGACTCTATGGTATTTTGAATTTTTTTTTTCTTTTGCCATATCATCTTACAAGCCTCAAGAAAAAATTCAGAGAATATATATACATATATATAAAATTTTAAAATGTACTGAATTTTTTTTTTATGAAATTCTAAATTACTGTTAAATACTATGTAAGATAGAATAGCCATATATACAATAGCAAACTCTTCGGTTAGGGCTAAGATCTTATGTAATGCAAGATTGTTTGTGTTTGTATATATATATACTAGCTGGTATATACCCGTTCTTCGCACGGGTGAACTGAAAAATTAAACAACACAGATTGGAGGATAAAGAAGTTTTTAATGAGTTAATTTTACGTGAATTGCAAATTAAACAAAAAAAGCTTTTTGCATATCTCAGCTGAACAAAAAAAAAAAGAAAGAAAGAAAGAAAAAGAAAAAGAACACCTTTGTTAAATTTTAAGTATGTAGATCTAATAGCACAGATAAAAAGGATTTTTTTTTTATTTATAACTCCCCGTAACACTCTTGAGCGTCGATTTTTGAAAATACCTCCCTAAGCTGATCTCTGCTCAGCAAAAGTAACACATTGTTAAAAGTTTTGTGTAATCAACGCTTAAAATAGTGTAAATAATTTATATCTGAAAGTGTAATACATTGATATTACTTTATGTTATAATTTATTTTATGTTAAAATTGTAATATTCGCAAGTAACGCCGTTTCTTAAATTATAATGGCGATTCAATGAAAAGCATAGCGAAATGTTAACGATAGAGTCAAATTCGCAAATGTCTATATAGCTCAAGCTTTATTAGAGCTTCGTAAGACCCGCCGTGTAGGAGAACGATGCACGTTAATACTTTATATACCACATAATGATTTACTGCAGTTTTTTCATACAATATTTTTTTTTATCACTACATTGAAAATTAAGGGATATACATAAACAAAATACTCCACGTTGGGAAATTTAATCCGTTAGAGCTAATAAATTAATTAAAGATATTCCACTGTAAAATTAATTATATACACCGTTCACTTAAAATAAATAGTCAAATCGTTTTCTAAGGTCTTCATTAACATACAAAAACATAAGACACTTAAATTTTGACATAATCTATGTATTCGGGACAAAAATAATAATCTTTGCAATGCGCTGAAAACGCCGTCAACTGAAAACGCAATACCTGCTACAAAACTATTCGCCTTCCCCGCCTAAATACTCATCATAGAACCAGTGCTGCCATATGCATCTTGGAAGAGTGGATTTCAAAGAATATTCCTGCTAGGTATTGGTAGGATATTTCTTCTAAGTTGGTGTGGTGTGGTAGTTAGGAAAAGGGGGTGCCATCTCAGGTGTCGCGCGTCCACGTCACTTGACCATGGTTCAAAATTACGTGGTCCGTTGCCAAAAGCCCTCGTGTAGCTGAACAGTGCGACGTTACTATTCATTCACTCCAAAAAATACACAGTACAATAGTTATAATTATTTTTATACTTAAAAATGCAATATCTGCCTATTCAGTACCAGAACCGATAAAAGCATTTATTTTGAAAAGATCAATTTCTTACTACCAAATGTGCATAATAAAATCATTAAAAAAACATTCACAAATAAAAAGAGATTTATAACAACCCCTTCCTTCAAAACCTAGTTTTATTCTGAAATAAAAAAAATTAGGGATTATGCTGATCACAGGAATTAATTAGAAGCGAGCGCCTTGCGTAGCCAAAACAAAAAGTGTTTCTTCACAAATAAAATATAGATATATGCTGTCGTTGGCTTTTTCGCAGCTCGCGCCAGAATTGCTTGCAGATGGCAGAATTTTTTCCTACTTGACAAATATCGTTATATTTGGGACACTTCACACAATATCTTTATAAATTATAGCCTATGAGTTATTCTGATGTATAAGCTATATTACTATAAAGTTTCATTAAAATCCATTCAGTTGTTTTTGCGTGAAAGACGGACAAACATCCTCACAAACTTTCGCATTTATAATATATATCTATATATATATATATATTAAGACTATTCACATTCTTTTTAAGTTATTGTTATCTAAGTCCTAACATTAAATTTTCAATTGTAATAAAAAATATTTTTATAGCCCTTGCCTCTTAATTTAAAAAAGACAGGACTAAATCTTCACCCTTAGAGTCGATATTTTCAAATCCCATTTTTAGTGGATCATTACTCAGCAAAAGGAAGATGCTTGCGGATTTCCAGTTCTGTAGGTCTATAATTGTTCAAAAACGGGAATAATTTTTCCATAACGCTTCTGTAACCCCCTGGAAACTCCCTTGGGAATCTCCCTTACGCAAAATCTCCAATATCTAATCAATAAATAAAATATGTTTGCCAAATTTCAAGTCTGGCTGTAATAGTTCAACAACGGGAATTTTTGTCTATAATGACCCTGAAACCCCCTTAGGAGTCTATTTTCACAAAAACTGTTCTTAGTGGATGCTAAGAACAAAGGTAACATGCTTGACAAGTGGTCTGTAGGTCTAATAGTTTCAGAGATCTTAAGATGATTAAGTGAGTCACTTATCACCTATATATACATATGCAAAGAGGGTAATCTTATCTACAATTTTATAGAGATTTAAAATACACCATCTAGACTAGGGGGGCGGGTCGGCAACCTTGGCGTGCCAAACCAATCTACCAATATGATTCAGCGTGCCACACAGTAATATATATTTGAAACAATTCGATTGTCACTATAATTTATGCAGAGTTAAAGAACAGAGGTCAATAAAATTGATCTACAGTTTTATTACATATTATTAATTTTGCATCATTTTAAAGATATTTCTTAGCGAAAAAAATAAACAGCATAATACATAATTATTTCTTCAACATAAGTAGAAAAATTAAAATTATACATATATTATGTATTTTTAAGCATTTATTAAAGTAAAAAGTAGACTACATAAAAAATATAAGCATTATAGTTAAATAAAAAAATAAATAAAACCTAGGGCTTCCACACCGCTCTTCTTCATATCACGTCATCAGGGGTATACTTTGTGAATTTCAATTTGACACGATTCTGAGCATTCAGTTATGAACCAACTACTTAATGGACATGAAATATTTTTATATGAGAAAAGATTTGTTCACACAGACGTGAAGAAACAAAAGAGGAAAGTAAGCACATACAATTTTCTCTCTTCAAACAGTTAAATCTTTCCAGCAATGACATTCAAACAATTTACAAAATAGCTGTAGATTTACCTTTAGACTTAACTTTCAGATTTTTTCCATGAATGTCCATAATTCTGAAGATATTTGTCAAATTAGGTCCATTACAAATTTACCAACTTCCATCTTCTCAAAAATTGACAAATTTGTAGAGTAGTATAGAGTGCCACTGAAAATTATATCGTGCCAAATGTGGCACGCGTGCCATAGGTTGCCGACCCCTGATCTAGACATTAATTTGTTATAATGAAGAACAAAACTATATCTAAGATACATGCAAGATAGAGAAAAGTAATAATATAGATTAAATTTTTAACAGAGTATAAAACTAAACTATTGGAGCATGTAATTGTCCTATCAAAAGCTATTAAGCTTCACAAAGAATCCAAACAATATCATTAAAAACATTGTAAATGTAGAGATGATTTATAAAAACAGCACTATTTGAAAAAGAGTGACGCTAGCGATTTTTTCTGACGTCTACATCTCATATATAGAGTGAAAGGAAATATATTTAAAGGGAAAGACATAAACACATACACACGCGATCATCATAGATCGGTTTTACAAGCATAAAAATGGCAAAGTTTAATTTTTAAATTTGTAATGTGTTAATTTGTAAAATGTTGTGTAAAATCTTAATTTTTTTTTCAATAGGTTTTATCTGTTTTTAAAAGCGATGCATATTAGTTTCAAATAATACAATGAGCACTTTTAGATAAATAAGTAGTAATTTTCTACTGATTCTTATGTATTTCATATTCAAACGTGTAATAAACCACAAAAAAAAGTAAGAATTGAGTCATGGTGTCGGGAAATGCTTTTAAGACTTCTTGATAAATATTTAACAATTTAATGAACATTATGCACGTGGATCACTAAGTCTTAGATTTCATAACCAACTTATACATGGAATCAATGCCATTATGTGTCAGCTTTTTAAGTCATGATTTTGTCATCAATTTTTAATTTTAATATATAACTGTGCTTTTATTCATAGAAAATAATTTTTCTCAACTAGTAATATACAATAGTTATATTTTAAATATTATTTATTAAAAAAGAGCAATTTCAAAACGTTTTAAGGTTTTCGACTAAGTTCGGAACCGTGATTTTAAAAAGGCGCATAAATGGATAATTTTTATGATATTTAGTGTCACTTAGATTAGAATGCATGTATAAAATTGTTTTAAGGACATTTTGAAAAAAAATTATTTAAATGCAATATTTCGGCAAAATATTAACTTAGAATACCCTATTTTCAAAAGGTTCTCCTTTGATGAAAAATGCTTCTATTTTAATAATATTTTGCCTGTATATAGCTCAGACCTCTGTACAGAGGCTCAACTATGATTTTTGAAAAATTCACATTATTTTCAGAGTTACAACCAATTGAAATAATGATCGGCGTTTTTTTTCTTAAAATTTCTCCCCTCTGTTGGCGTAAAACAGGGATAAACCCACTTCTAAGTTATATATTTCAAAAATTCTAGTTGAGTCTCTGTACAGAGGTCTGATCTATATACAGACAAAATATTATTACAATAGAAGTATTTTTCACAAAAAGAGAATATTTTGAAAATTGGTCATTCTCTGTTCATTTTTTGTCAAAATATTGTACTGAGATAGTTTTTTATTGTAATACTATTCTTAAAACAATTTTGTATACATTTTCTAATTTAAGTGACACTAAATATCATAAATATTATCCATTTATAGGCTTTTACAAAACCACGGTTCTGAACGTAGTCGGATACCTTAATGTAATCTAAAATGTCATGAAAGGTGATGAAGGTTGGGAAGAACTAAATGCTCCCCACCCCAAACGACAAACTACAATTTTGTGTCAGCTCTGTTAGAAAAATAAAAGTATAATTGTATCGTTCTCTATTAGAAAAAGAAAAAAATGACTAAATTATCTGCAGCAGCCCTAAGGATTTTTTTATATTCACTTCTAAAAATACTTTACTATAGTATGTCATATTCGTTTTTTATGTTATAATGTTGAATTTTTGTTATATGTTATATATTATTTGGCATGTGCTATGTTAGGTTAACTTGTTATGTGTCGGATTCTTAGTTGTTTCGTACTAAGCTTGTGATATTTTTATAAAGTTTTCTCAGACTGTATTAAAATGGCTAGCCTCAGTATTTCGAATAATGATGTAATGTTAATGCAATTATTGTAACATCAATAACTGCTCTATTTCTCACCCTCCTTCTTAGCAAATCCAATGCATGTGTCAGTGGTGTACACAGGGGTGAACACAGTGGGGTAACGTACACCCCCGCATTGCTGGGGACCCTGGGATTCTAGGGGACCCAAAGTCTGACTGACGCCAAGTACGTATTTGTTCTTGGAGCCCAAAACTTGACTTTGCAGAGGGGGGGGGGACTAATATCCTCCGTTACGCCACTGGGGGTTCAAACCCCTCCCACAGACCAACAGATTTTTAATTTTTAGCATAAGATTACAACTCGCTGTTTTTGTCTGCGTCTTTTTTTAGTGTGACACCTTCCATGAAAATAGTTGGCGTACGCCGTTGACTACTGAGCCAGATATGTAACCATAAACTGGCTAAATGTTCCATTTAATGAAGTGAAATGTTATAATTCAAACAATGCGCTTTCAAAACAATATTAAAGCATTTATATGCCTCAAAAAATGGACAAATATGTAAAGGTCATTAGAATAGATAATTTTCTCGTGATTCTAGGATATCCCAAAGACTGACTCAATTTGTGGATAACACTCAAGATAAGAATGATATTCCAAGCCGCTATCTTAATGTTATAACTTTTGTGTATTTATATTACGAATAGGAATACGTAGATATTAAATGTCACATGAGAGGATTATGAAGACAAACAAACGGAAAAAAGGACTTCTTAAAACTAAAAAAAAAACAGACATTGCATATCAAAAGTCTGATATTAAACACTTAAGATATGAGCTCGTCTTCCATAGAAGTAATTAATGGATATATTATTAATAAAATTCTTCAAATTAAAAACACAGGCACATGTTATAAACACTAAATACTTGGAAATTTTCCTGAATTGAATTACCCTGAAAAGAAAACCTATTCTTTTTCACAGTATTAAAAGAGCAAAAATACAAGATTAGTGTAACGTTGACACTTTCATATCAGAATGGTTTCAAATTGATTAAAAGAACTTGAAATCAATTCCCGAATTTAAATTCTGCTGTGTCACACTTAAATAATCCTGTTTCCAGAAAATTAGAACGATCATATATTTCCTAGATTTGAACAATCGATTTTGATTTGCCACTATTTTGCTCGCATCAAATTAAATGTATCTAAAAGTATTACAAAAATTATTTGGAATTATTTTAATATTACCCAAATATTTCTCTGAGTGTAGGGTAATTTTGAAAATGTCCGATACATTTGCTTAGTATTTCTAAGCAATATTTTTTCTCATAGAATTACAACTGTTCTTAAGATGTTAATATTAATTTTGTAATATTAAAAAAGAAAAACTTTAATTGATAAAAAAAATATGAGTATTTCATATATAAGCTTAGATAATTACCTTCTCAACATTATAAAGAAAACATCACAAAGAAAAAAATAACCGGATTAAAAAGCTTCATGAAAACGTTTCTGCATGATATAATTTAAAAGGGGGCAGGTGAAATAAAAATATGTTTATAAAGTAAAGAGAAAAACATCGTGTAAGCAGCTTCAGGGCAGAGTATAGTAATGAATAAAAATATTGCCGCAGACAGAAAAAAGGATTTTAAATTAAAAATCTCAATTAAGTTTTTTTAATTAGTCAACTGAAAAAAACTAAAATCTTCTCTAGCACACAAAGAAAATGCAATTACCGCGACTTAGTATTGAAAATTACTCTGAAATAACATCATGTTATTTCCATTCGTGAAAATTCATACTTTAGCATTAACCTTCAAACGTAACCTTCGTTTTGTGTAAAATCAAGAATCAGTTGCTGAAAAAATTAATTAAATTACATCGAAAAACTGTAGGCGAATAAATACAAATTAATTTAAACATTTTACCTAAATTTATTTTCTTTAAAATGCGAGAATTAAGCACGTCAAATATCATTTGGATATCTGAATAATCAAACTTTTTAGGCGAAAATATAATATTTAATGTTATACTCAGAAGTTTACTTACTCTTTTAAAGTATCCGACTATACGTTCGGAACCGTGATTTTGTGTGTGCAAAAGCGTATAAATGAATAATATTTATGATATTTAGTGACACTTATATACAGATTAGAAAATTATATATAAAATTGTTTTAAGAATAGTATTACAATAAAAAATTATTTAAGTACATATTTTTTCAAAAAATGAACATAGAATGACCAATTTTCAAAATATTCTCCTTTAGTGAAAAACGCTTCTATTATAATAATATTTTGCCTGTATATATAGCTCAGACCTTTGTACAGACGCTCAACCAAAGTTTTTGAAATATATAACTTAGAAGTGGGTTTATTCATGTTTTACGGCAACAGAGGGGAGAAATTTTAAGAAAAAAAAACGCAGATAATTATTTCAAATGGTTGTAACTCTGAAAATAATGTGAATTTTTCAAAATTCATAGCTGAGCCTCTGTACAGAGGTCCGAGATGTATACAGGCAAAATATTATTATAATAGAAGTATTTTTCACAAAAGGAGAACATTTTGAAAAAAGGTTATTCTAACTTAATGTTTTGCCGAAATATTGTATTTAAACAATTTTTTTTTTCAAAATGTCCTTAAAACAATTTTATACATGTATTCCAATCTAAGTGACACTAAATATCATGAAAATTATCCTTTTTAAAATCACGGTTCCGAACGTAGTCGGATACCTTAATAGGATTTGAAATAGTTAAACTTTTTGAATTTAATGAAAGCTTTTTTCTCACCTAGTTCTAGTTTTATTCATTGGATTTATTTTGTAAAATTTCAAACACTTTTTTTTCATATTTTCTTGAAGAATTTTTCATTGAACTAACTCACGTTAGAAAAGCAATATTTGCATTCTTAGACATTTTCTTAAATTGAGATCAAGTAGTTGAGGAAATGTGGTCAAAAATTTCTATTTTTTTCAGTATTTGTCCCATGAATAAAACTATTCATAGAATCCCCCTCCTCCCCACCTTTTGAAAGAATTGCCTAAATTTCATTTAAATTATTATGAGCAAGTTGAAACTAGCAGTGACTGGGGTAAAACTGTCTAATAACTGGTCGGAGATGAATTATATTTCAATTCAATAATCTAAGACATCTAAGACAATCTAATGTATATGTTTTATAGACTGGCAGATAAGTGGTTCAAATAATATATCCAAGGTAAAAAATACGTAAATGTAACATAACGAAGTTTTTTTAAGCAAGTTTGTCTGATGATTGCTGATTTTTTTTAAAAAGAAGTTTGCTTATATCATTTAGTAATATAATAATTCTTTGAGTTCAATTTGAAATTATTTAATTCAATAATCTTTCATTAGTCAAAAAAAAAACTTCACCTTTTATACCTCCTTTTATAATTCAATTGATATTTATTTTTATGGTTGTATTTTTCATTCTTGAAAAATGCAATATTAAAAATCGGAATCAAATATCCAGACTGATAATCGAAAAAAAAATTTTCTTTTTTAATAATTGACCTTACAACTATCATGTCATCTTATAGAGGAAATATGTTTTAATTATCTTGTTCTCTTTTCCCTCATCTTGAAATTCAATTCCAATTTAAAACAGACACAATAAACACTTGATAAAATTAATTAAAACCATTTACGATTTGATGAAAAGTATATTTCATTTCTCAATAAGCAAAGTGTTTTGTTTAAATAAAAACTATTTCTTTTTTCGTCATTATGACTGCAAACAAAAAGCTGAAATGTTAACTGATAATTAATCGAAAAATTGGTTCGCAACTCGATTTGTTCTTACTCAAGTCTGTATTTATATAGTTTAAATATTTTATATTTGAATGTTATAAGCAGACTGATAAGCATTTTGCAAAGTTTTGTGTTGCAAAGCGGAAGCTTACGCCTTTCACATCAAGTTAACGAAATGGAAAACTTTGTTTAAAAAAGGACAGTCTTTCAAAATAAAAATGTGAAGAAAAAAAAAGTTTTTTTTTTCTTTTAAGATTCCTGAATAAATGAATTACAGAATTGTATAAATTACAGGAAATTTTATTTTTATTTTTTCTTACGTCTGAACCACTTGCCTTTCTCTGTAAAACTTATTATCACTCATTACTTCTTGGATTTGTTGTTGTTCTCTGGTCTTTAACCCTTTAACGGGCACAAAGCTAAAATACACTTTTCTGTGATAAAGTACTTGATAAATGTAATGTTCTCATCCCCTATAAACTTTATTTAGTCGCAAAAACAGTATCTGATCAAGGGTTTTTTCCTGGGTGGTGGCTAGACATAGTCACTGCGCACTTAGGATATTTAACTTACTTTTCAGGACAGAAATATTTAATCATATTACAAAAAACTTTTTATGAAAAATTGACATTTATGTAATAACTATTTCAGTAACAATTAAGTACAAAGTATAAGTGTAGTTAAATAATAATAGAATAATTGGACAACATAGAATACTTACTTAGAATATATATAGAATACTTAGAATATACTACATTGAAATTGGTATATATCCACATTTTATCTTTTCATTTTAGTATAAAAAGTTAGAAATAAAGTAATATTTTTGAGAATTTAAATTAGTTATTTCACAAATTTGATGAGAGCTATTTACAGTGGAACTTTATAATATGCAAACGTTTTCTCCAAGCAGAAAAGCTGTAATGAAAAATTTTCGAACCCGAGAATCTTGTACCACATATTGAAAACAAAGTTTGTTAAAATTTCTCACCCCCAACATTCTCACATAATTCTACGTGTGGAGAAAAGCTAAAATTTCTAGGTCATTTTTCTGTTCTATGTGGCAGTGGATAGAGCCTCTATATCCACATATAAAAGCTTTCCAAAAACCTAAATAAAACCTTTATTTTTCATTGTACAATTGCTTAATTCATTCAGACGAGAGAAAAGTATACTTAAGACATGTCGAAATTTTTTTCAAAGGTCAGAAATTTTATTTATAGTAATCAAAATACAATTTGTAGATTTACACCGAGAAAAACTGTTTTTAGCTACCCATCAAAGGACATGAAATGCAAAAAAGGTATCATCCTGCCATCTATATTGATTTTTATGAGTTTTAGCTTCAATTAACTGATATGGATAGACTAAATATCCATCTCCCGCTTGGAGAAAAAAAATTTTAATATGTGGCTAGATCTATTAGCCACTGCCCAATAAAGGGTCAATAAGTGACCAGTCAAGCGAATACGGCCTGCAGTTTTAATAACTAATTTAAACTTCTAAAGAATCGATGTCGTAAAAGATAACAAAAAGAGAAACACAAATAATTTTAAAAATTATTAAATATTTCCTTACAATATAGTTTGAAAATTCAAAAAACATGAAATGCAAAAAGAATATGGATTTCCGATGAGGAATCCATCTCGCCACGAAACATATAGAAAATTAACGTATGGAATTAAAACCAACTCCGAGTTTCACAACAGACTTAAGCAAAAACACATTCCCGAATACAAAGGCACATGATGGAAGCATAATAAAGTACTAGAGTTTACGATGCATAATTTAGAAAACAAGACGTTAAAATTTGTCAGCCATATAAAAAATCAAAAGCAGAAGACAAAAACTATTTTATATTACCATTGTATAAAAGAAAAAAAAATTCAAGAAAATGCACAATCTCTAAAAAGGAAGGGTACATGAATTTTTACACGGTTAAATTTTATTAAAAGGTTTTTCGTGGCTTACTATTTCTCTTCGAACGAACGTGTTTTCATCGAAATTCCTCTCTTTGACCTGTGGCTGCGGTAGGCTAGTGGTCAAGGTAATGGACTCGTGGCCAGCGTGTCATGAGTTCGAGCCTAGTACCGTTGAAGAACCCCCTCCAGGTTAGGGGAGCGATGCACGTTAAATCTGTCGAAGCTCAAACGTCCTCCCGTTGGTGCGGTATGGAAGTGAGGGGTGCCAGCTCAGATGTCGTCCTCGTCACTTGAAAATGGTTCAAAATTACGAGATCCGTCGCCAAAAGCCCTCGAGTAGCTGAACAGTGCGACGTTAATAATCACTCACTCTGATATATCACCTCGAAAAGAAATATCTCTCAAGCTGAATTGTATTGTGTAACAAGACAAAAAAAAAGTTTTAATTTGTCTTATACCTACCTTTTACAAAATAACTTCAGTGTGAGTGCCTGTAAAGCTCTTGAACATTCCTGAAACTTCATGAAATCAATTTTTAAATATTACTCTCATTTTTTTTCTTCCGCGTGAAAAACAGCATTATTTGTTATTCAAAGGGCAACTGTTTGCTTACCTCTCACATCAAATGTAATCAAGTGACATATCCCTTTTTCCTCGTTGAAGCAAATATAGTTATTAATTTCATTTCTACATGGATTCTCTAATGTAAACATCTAAAAACGCAAAATTACTATTCCCCATTTAAAAATACCAGGAGTGAAAAGGGATAAGCGTCCCAATGCTTCTTCCTATTAAAGAGTTTGCTTCCTATCTATAATTTCTTTAGTTTGTGTCCAAGTCCTTCAGGTAAAAAAAAAACTACAGCCAAATTTATTATTTTTTTTATTCTCTTTTCAATTTCCTGGTTTTGATCGTATAATTAAAGGGAGCGGGAGATTTTTCACCACGAACGTATACCTCGAAGCGAAGTTGACGCGCCTATCCCAGACGATTGGCATGAATGCATTTCATACCATGAAAAGAAAATATGTACCCTAAAAACTGAGGTAAAGAAAAACCCATTAACAACACTAACATACTAATCAACTCTTTCCCTGACTCATCGTAAAATTCCATTCTTTTTGCTTCGACCAATCCAGACGAAACGTAAAATGAGTAGAAAAGAAATTCACAAGCAAAAAACATACGTGATAACCAAATAAATAAACAAACCAAGAGAGGAAATAGTGACGTCACAACGCTCAGAAACCACTCGGAACTTTTTGCACACGGTTATCCTTGACTGAGATATAAAAGCAGGGGAACAACCGGTGGACCACATACACTCAACCTTCTGTGGTTTGAAGCATTTTCTCTGTTGCGACTTCAGATTTTCTCTTTTACAATGGCCGATGTTGAAAAGACCGCTTGCTGTGGTAAGTGTGAATTGACCAGCTTTTTTTCTTCAACGCCATTTTTTTCAAATAATTTTTTAAAGAATTATTAATTTTTATTCAAGGAGGAGAAGTTGTGTCAAAATTGACTGAATAATTAAAAACTTTCTTATAATATCGGGACTGATTTTTGCTAATTCTTAATTTTGAATTTTTGCTTTTGTGTGTGAAGATTAATGATAAATTCTTTTTTATACCTGTCGCGTTCTTATATTATATTTTGACTGAGAAGTTATAGTAATAACTCTTTTCTACCAACTTTCAGAATTTGAAATATACTGAAGAAAATTAAGTTTTTAGCACCCAGACTTTAAATTTATGGCATGAAAGAAATGGAAACAAACAGTTGATTTTTACTCCATATCGTACATTTTTGTATACTTCTAATATTATTTCTCAGAATTCTGTTTGCCACATAAGGCTATATTATTTATTCAATCAAAGGTTAGAATTATTTTAAGACATTCAGTTATAAATCTCTAAATTTCATTTCATTATCCTTCACAGGATCGATAATAATTACCGCAAAGTAATTAAATATAAACTAGTTTCTTTCTCTCTCTCTCTCTCTTCTTTGCTTTCTTGTATATTCACTAAACTGTAGATGCAAATGAGGATCGGCGTATATGTTGTACAACGGCTTTCCAATTCTTAAATTTTTGCTATGCAACCATTTTTTTACATTATAAATTCAAATTATTTTTAACAAAAACGAACGTATTGCCTATGAAATCTGAAAACTCTCATTTAATTTTAAAACTTAAGAATTACACATAGATAACATCAGAAATATTTACTTTTTATTTGATTAAACTGGTGGAACAACGGCAGTTTTTATTTCTAAAAGTTTTTTAAGCTTATGTATGAATTCTACCTAGTCTTATTCCAATATTATATCACTTCAAGAAAACAATTCTTGTCCAGTATTTTTTTTGTTTGGAAGTAAATGGTAAAAAACTTTTTAAAATTTTTAATGACTTGTTAAAACGTTTCTATAAATAATATGAACTATGCATTTTTTATTTAATTATAAATGAAATGATTTCAAAATAGGAAATTAATATTTGGATTATCTAAATTTGAACGGTGCGTCCTACGAAGATTCAATCTATCTAGAAAAAAATATAAAATACAGCAATCTAATAATTTTTTTTTCTGGGTACTAATAAGAATTATTGACGAGGTTAATGATAATTTACAACTATTTATCATTAAACCTGCGTTTCATGTTTAGATTTATTTTAAATGTTGCACCAACCAGATAATGTTAATATAATTTACTGTTAATATACTATTCATACTGTTAATATAATTTACTATTAATATACTATTCATACTGTTAAAATATACTGTTCATACTGTTAATATAATTTTATATCACCATATATTGATTTAATACTGTTTAATACAATTACACGTGCTAAGAGTTTTAAAGGTATATTCTTCAGCAAGTTTATAACATACGTATGAAAGAAATTTTCTTAAAAAATAATGGGGTTTATTTCCCGCTCGAAAACTTAAAAGATAAAACTTCTGCAACAAAATAATAGTTATCACTCTATGTGTTTTATTCCAGCTTTGAATATTTCGAAATAACTATTTCGTGGATTTTAAATTCTGTATTTTGAAATGTGGGCAACACACAAATTTATTTCTTGAACATTTTTTATTCATTTATTTAGTTAGTTCAAAAATATTAAGGAAAGAAACAATTGGGCTCCGAGAAATAATCTGAGACTCTTAAAACGAAATGCGCATAGCTAAAAAATTTTCCAACTATTAATCTCTCATTTATGACTAATGAATCAAATATATTCTGTGAATTCAGGCATACTTAATAAATCATGATATCGCTTAAGATTAGCAGTACGTTAGGAATTCCGTAGAACACAATTGGTTACTTCATCTTAACCATACCCTTTCTTAAAGATATGAAGATAACAAGCTCCTTTACTTACTGCTTTAAAAAATTACAAACGGTTTAAAGTGATTCGATCTTGTTTAATGTGGCTTAAATGTGGGTATTAGCATTATTCTCTCTCGAATTACAGCCTGACTCACATTATACAAGGGTTATTTCAACATTGAAACAGATAGACTGTGAATTATATAAATTATAGCTGATTTAGTTAATATCCTAATAAATATTTTTTAAAAATCTCTAGTTAACCTCCTCCTTGTGGTTAATTCTTAGCTTTTAGCTTCGAATATTTTAACTAGCAATCAGTACATATACTCAACATTTTTTTCCTTTAAAAAGCGCCTATTATTTTTGAGATTTCATCATTTTTCTTTCGCCTTACGTAAATGTTCCGTATTTTTTTTCTTGTACAGCTCTTCATGACAAAACTCTTTATTTGTAAAAGGAAAATTGACGAGACTATGTATTAGATCTCGACTGGGATCTCGTAGATTTGTATATATTTGGGATATTCAAATAAAGATGCTAATGCTAAATAATAGAGTTCGCTGCATTTTAAATTTACCGTAAAATTCGGCGTATAACATGCACTTTTAACACCAAAAATAAGATCGAAATTTTTACGGGTGCGCGTTATACGCCGAGTATAAAAATGATAACCTTAAGAATTAAAAAGTAGATGAGAACATAAAAAAACTACTGTAAAATCTGGCGTATAACGCTCACTTTGAACCCAAAAAATATGATCGAAATGTACGGGTGCGCGTTATATGTCGGATATAAAAATGATAGTCTCAAAAATAAAAAAAAGAGATGAGTGTAAAAAAAATTAAGCTTTTACATAGATCAAAATACTGTTTATTTAAAAGAAATGACTTACCTAATGAACTTAAAGGGTTGTAGTTGTCGAAGTATACTATTTTCGAAAAGCCTTGGATAATGCCTCGAATAAATGATTTCAAAACATAGGAGAATTGCATACGTACACTTCAGGTTCCTTCATAAAAAGGGTGCGCTTTATACGGCGAATATACTTAAAAGTTTAAAATTTTTAGCTTGAAAGTATAGGTGCGCGTTATACGTCGGATTTACGGTAGATTTCTACATATTTCGAAATACTGTTTATTTAAAAAACGTCCTTCTTAATGAACATAAAAGGCTGTAGTGCTAAAAGTATACTAATTTTGGAAAAGCTTAGGAAAATACCTCGTGAATAGATCACTTCATAACATAACAGCGGTGCATACGGACATTTCAGGTTTCTTCGTAAAAAAGAGGGTGCGCGTTATACGGCGAATACACCTAAAAATTAAAAATTTCAGCTGGAAAGTAAGGATGCGCGTTATACAGCGGTAAGCGTTATACGCTGGATTTTACGGTACCTTGATTGCAAAAATGGCTCATTGGGGGTAATAGAGAATTTTTAAGAGAGGTAGAGAATTTTTAAGTGAGGTAAGCTTATATTTATATAGTATATATGTTAATAGTGTGAAATAGTATTATATATATGTTAGGCACAATTTGGAAAATTAAGAGGTCTGCTGTACTTTACAAATATATCATTAGTATAATTAACTCAGAAAATTGTCTCCGATGTTATCGAGTTTATTCCACGTTGATAAATTCTTTAAAGAGGAGAAAAAAATTCAAACTACCGGGAGAAAGATTTAGAGGATGGAGAAATATATTAACTGTTATCAGTCATTATTACTAAAAATTATTCAAGTAGGACTGTTTTTCAGTCATCTTATTTCTTTTTAATTGAACACATTTTTCTCAAAATGGTTTCTTTTATGTATGCGAAAAATTTAAAATTTTATGAAAGAGAACTCATATATTTTAAAATCATATTTCAATTATGTAATAAAAAGAACCTTAGATGTAAATTTTGATGTTCAAAAAGGATTGCACTGTAAAACTCATTTTTTTTTCGTTATGTTTAACCATAAGTTAAAAAAAATTTAACTTTATTTAAAATTTTTATTCACAAGGGGAGAGATTTAAATTTGTATAAAAAATGGTGACAACTGAAATAACTGAAAATACTATCACTATTTTTTTTAGAAAAAAAAGATTTGTGTATGACATGAGAAAAAGAATATATATTAGTTTCTTTTTATTGAATTTAGTTAAAATCGAACAAAAAATAGAGATTTTAAGATTCTGTGTCTCATTTTGTTCTCTTAAAAATAATTCTCTCTTCTGAATAATGGTTTGAGTTCACAGAAAATAGTTGATAGATATATTTCTAATGCTAATTGATAAATTTATTTTATTTCTTGCTTGTGGTAACATTTTGAATTTTTAGCAATGATTCATACTAAAAGAATACCAGAGTACTAAAAACTCAATTATGTGTTATTTCAACCACTAGCTGATTCCAACCTGCGTTTTTCTACTTAATTTTCCTAATATATCCAGCACTTATACTAAAAAGACTTTTATAGCAAAATGTTTAAAAAAAGAATAAAGGAAAAAAAACATTACCCACTCAGTATGTTGGAAATTTGATTATATTCGTGAGTCGCTGAAAAAGTCTGTTGCATAAATATTTATTGGAATGTTCTAAGAATATTTACGAAAACTCTCTGCAAATCCATGGAATGTTTTAAACTCTAAATCATTTCCGAAAGAAATCAAACAATAAAACGCACTTTCGAAGAAAAAGTTCCATCGAATGTTTTAAATCCATATATAGAATGTTTTTTAATCACTAAATCATTTCCGAAAGAAATCAAACAAAACCCCGCACTTTTGAAGAAAAAGTCCCATCGTAAAGTGATCCTTTAGTTATGTTTTTGTTTTGACTATGAAGGACTTCCAACTTAGAATACAATGGAATTTAATCGTCAGCTGTGCTTTCAAGCATTTTATTTGATAAAAAGGCTCAAATAGTCACCATAACGTTTTATGTTCTTGTCGTTTAATCTGCTTCGTATCACTAACTTTTGCTATTTAGAAAAAATTTTAGTGTACGTATAAAGAAATGTTCTAGGCATCTCAAACAGAGAATTCTTGAAATCTTCGAAATCGTGGGTGAAATGTAAATAACCTTCATAATTTTGTTTCGAACTTTTCATTAATATTGACTTCGGTTACGTTTCTTGAATACAAAGTGTTAATATTCGGTCGACTGATTTTTAATTGAATTTTTTTACCATCAAATTAGCATCTATTCTTTTATTTTCTGTCTCTTTTTTGAATAAATGTTCAATAAACTGAAATAAGGCTGGAGAAAAAACAGGAAATAGCTGACATTTGAATTTTTTTCATTTGTATAAATGCCATAATTGTACATTGCGGTGTGTTTCTCGTACTTTCTCTTCTTTCAAACCTTTTTTTTTTCTGCTTGTTAGAAAAAAGTGTCAGTTACACATCGACGATTTTTAAGAACGATATATATAATTAGTTTATTTTTTTTATAAGTGTATAGAGGTAAGAAACACCTTTTTTTTTTTTTAATCACTTTCTCTAAAACCATTTTTCTCATGTCCAGTTGGTAAAGGAATTAAAAAGCCTCAACATACATTTTTCTTGCACTACGCACGTAAGGTGAAGGACTAAAGATTTCACAAATTTTTAAATCTAAAAAATTAAGCCGCAAGTTTCAAAAAAAAAACGTTCAGCATGTTGACAATTGAATAAAGGGGTTAGTCCCCCACCTCCCGTAGGAGTGTCGATGTAAATGACGATGTGCTTCTAATTGACTTTTCAACTTTATTGAAAAGTGTATTTTCCTCTACGAAGTTTAATTTTTTGATATGACTGTTGTAATTCGAAGAGAAGAATTTGGATTCCTTGTGTTAAGTCACAAGTCCAGGGGTATAGCTACTGCCGTATCAATGATACGAAGCCCCAGTGGCATAATGGAGAATATTTGGGTGCCTGTGCAAAGTCAGATTTTGAGCCCCAATCCCAAATACGTACTTGGCGTCAGTCAGGCTTTGGGGCCCCTACAATCCCTGCCGTCCCCCGCAATGCGGGGGTTTAAGACACGCCACTGCGGGACCTCCAAGCTTCAGACCCTCCAAAGTCTAAGCAAATAATCGTAAAATGTTAAGGGACTCTAAAAAAGTGACCCCAAGTATAATTTTTATACAGGGGCCTGCCCAGGATTAGCTAAGCCAGTTCATAAATCCAAAAGAAAGCAAATGAATTCAAATAATAGCCTGACATTTTCTTATCTCTTTTGTGGCACAAAGAATAACATCGAATAGAGAGATGAAAGCGCTTAACTTGTAGCGCTATATATATATATATATATATATATATATTATATATATATATTTTATATATATATACAATATATATATATATATATATATATATTATATATATTATATATATATATATATATATATATATTCGTATAGTCGTATAAATTAAGTCAATCTCCTCATTTTTCAAACTTAAACAACTCACTTTCGACTACGCATAACGAGACAAAAATTATTTTATGAATTTATTTGTTCCTAAGAGATTCAGTTAAATTTAAAATGGACAAAAAAAAACCCCTCCTTCAAATATTCTAATATACGTATAATGTTCCATTTTCGCGCGAACGTGGTTTTCCTCACCTCGAATAACAATAATTTCCTTGCTTAATTTTTCTTTGAAATGAAAATAATAACCAATCCATACTTATTGTTGTCTAAAATTTGCTTTAAGAGATTTTTTGCTCGTCGTGTACTTTCTTTAATACGTGCAGAAAAAATTCTGTTATTTACTCGAAATTTAATGCATTTAAAATATTTCCTTTACCATTATTTGCTTTTCAAATTTCAGTAGCCTTGATTTGCAACACTCGTACGCACAAATAAACAATGTTTTTTTTCGTTCTACCCCAGGGCCAAAATGCTGGAAACAAATAGGTAGAACGCCATCTCAATTAATAATGCCCATCAAAACATAACCTTGAATCTGCGAAATTCAAATCCTCGATACCATTTTTATGGCTAGCGCCAACAATGTTTACTTCCTTATGTTCATGATCACGAGTTGTAATTCGAATTCATCGTATTAAAGTATGACCTTTTTTTTTTTTTAAGTCAGATGAGGCATCTTGGCGTCTTTGGGACTCAAGGCTTACTAAACGCCAGGAATAATATCATTTGTTTTTTGAAAGTTAGAAGTTATATGTGCATCTTAATTACAATCATGATAGCATTGAAGAAGACGGGCAAAATTCAGTTAGGGCACGTAAAATGCGAATTACCACAACCAGATACTTAATATGTGGTCAAAATGAAGGTCGTGGACAAGTTTTTAAAAAAATTGTTTTCAGAACTCTTTTCCTGTATTTAATCATTTATTCAAAAATGTGAAAATACGAAATGGGTTTATCTGTAGTTTTAAATTGCTCCTTCGAAGACTTTTAATGATAGTGGAAGTACTTCTGTTTTAGAAGGATAAAATTTGTTTCGAAACCCCCAACTATATTTCTCATATATTGCGAAATCATCTGTTTAAAGTTAAACTATTTACATAATTAAGAAAATCAAGTGTCAAGTGTGCTTTACATATCTTTGCTTAAGGGGTGGATATTTAAATCCCCTTTACAAATGCGGTACCCAAATCTGTGTCAAAATTTGGATTCATGTGAGTGTTGTAAAAGAAATGAATATTATTGTTCCTACTTTAAAAATAAATAAATAAATAAATCCGCTGCTCCGTAAAGACGTCTACATACGCTACTTTATGTTGATTATTATATTACTTTTTAACTTTCCTCGTGGAAGTTAATGTTTATTAACGTCGCACTATAAAGTAACACGAGGGTTGTTGCCACCGGACCTCATAATTTTAAACCGCGGTCAAGTGACGAGGACTGCTTTTTCCTCTCTGTAATTCCAAGAAAGAAATCGAGTTACCAAAAGTTATTATTAAGCATTTTATAACTTAATTACGATGTTAATTTTTGCATTGATAAAAAAGGAATTTAATTCAAATCAAGAAATTCAAAATTATTTAACAGTACTTCAAAAGACTTATCACTATAATTTGTAATTCAAACTTTATTCCTATATCATCAACTATAAGTACGTTAAAATACAGATAAACCGTAATATATTTATTTAGGTTTTAACATATATATTATAATATTAGGTAAAAAAACGTGTTATAGAAAGTAATAGTGGGGATAGTTTTGGAATATATTTTAATGATTTTTAGAACATATTGGTTTAAACTTATGTTCCCTCTAAAACTGCATATGTATTATTATTATTTTTATTTAATTTTCATTAAATTGGAATGAAACTACAGAAATTTAGCCAACTGCATCTTATCTCTAAAAATTTGGTAAAAATTTTCTGCAAGGTGAAATTGTTATTAAACAAAATGCATAAAAAATTGAATAGGATAATCTTGTTTATTTGCAGCTATTTACATAACAATTGTAAGTAATCAACTCTAA
Organism: Trichonephila inaurata madagascariensis; assembly: GCA_019973955.1. Lineage (NCBI taxonomy): Eukaryota > Metazoa > Arthropoda > Arachnida > Araneae > Nephilidae > Trichonephila > Trichonephila inaurata. The sequence continues at coordinate 43,925 of BMAV01000819.1, forward strand.
TTAATTGAATTTAATGTATATTTTTGTTTGCAGCTGCAAAATAATCATTTTTAAAGTGCAGTGATTAACAGTAGTAGTTATATAAATGTATTCATGTCTGCAGTATTTATAAAATAAATAATTTTAATTTTATTCTTAGGTATTTATTTTTTACTGATAAAAGTATAAAAATGAAATAAATTCAACTAAATGCTATTAGAATGACTCCGTAACTCTGGCGTAGCTAGTTCTGAGTGGGCCCTGTATCCAAATTCCTTCGAGGGCCCTTTTTTAGATATGAGAACCCTGTTATTTGGACTGTAGTTACACATGTTGGGGCCCCTGTAGCTTGGGGTCTCCATATCATTGATACGGCTGGAATGGCGGTTGCTACGCCCCCCTGCTTCGTAATTAAAATATTAATTGTATTTTGATTCCTTTAGATTTGGTTTAAATGAAACTAAGATGCATTGCATTTTCTATTTCCTTGATGATATTTTTATTTAATAGATTGGCAGGAAAGAGTATGGTTTATTTTTTATTCAGATTTGTTGTTTTATTACCTTTTAAAAAATCGTGTATGAGTGTTTTGAATCATGTCTGCGGAAATTTTTGAATGCGGCTTTATCATAATATATTTCATTCAATACGCGATCATAATCACATAATGATATTTTCCAATTTAAAAAGTTCTTTGCGCAATCATCTCTCTTGATGGCATAAATTATTAATGGAAGTTGAATCTCACTAGAAAGTAATAATTTTTTGCTATGTTCGATTTTTATTAATATTTTTATTTAAAATGACTAAGATTGAGTGAGTCTCAGAAAATTCTTTCAACAATCAAACTGTTAAACTAGAAGTTAATTGTTAAATTTTTATATTTAAGGTAAATGGACGAATTTTTAATCTGTTAGAGAAGAGAAATATGCATATGTAAATACCATAATTTTTTCTCGAAAAATAATTCTCTGTTGCTCCTCGTTCTCTTGTATTTATGAAATATTTATTTATGGTAAAAGTACTTAATGGTATCGAATTTTTAATATCACTCATATTTATAATCATTCTGTTGTTGTCAGTGGCGTAACATACACCCTCACATCGTGTGTGTGGGCTAGGGAGCCCAAAGTCTATGTTAAGTTACGGTTTTGCTGTCGTTTGTAAGATCTGGCTTGGGGCCCAAAACCTGACTTTGCAGGGGGGACCTAATATTCTAATATTCTCCAATACGCCACTGGCTGTTGTACTACTTATGCCACCCAATCGACAGTGTCAGATCGTGGAAAGGGGATAGAATACGACTATCGTTTTGCCACAGCTTTGAGTACCGTGCTGGTGACAGTACTTTGCGACTCCTTTCCCTCTCAATTTTGAGGGGAAAACACCTGAGGAGTGATATGGGAGTCTCGCATCCCTCTTCTCCTACCAACAACCTCTCGAAAGGACTTTCGATTCACCTAATATTTAGAGTGCCTCTTGCTACACAGGCACTATACTTCCATGCCTTCTCCGGGATTCGGACACAGCAGTCAGCGTTACTAACCACTATTCCGCTTGGGCGGCTTAACCCTTCTTATAATGTTACTGTATTCTTTTTCAAATAGTATCATTCCCTGATATATGTACTTACTTGAGTGTTTCTTTCTTTAGCTGAACCCAAGGAATGCTGCAAGGAAGAGAGCTGCTGCCAGGAGGGCAAGGGACCTTGCCACACTGAAAAGGAAAGCTGTGGGGACAGCTGCCACAAGAAGCCCTGCGGCTGCAAAGCTGGCGAAGATTGCAAGTGCAAAGATGGAAAGTGCGCGTGTTAGTCTTCATTTGTTCGCTTAATTGCATCCTTCACTGCTATGCTAGCATCACTACTTCCATGTTTATCACCATCAGATGCATTGCCTCAATAAATATTCCGAAGAATTGTAGTCAAACTACTGGAGATAATTATTATTTTATTTTATTGGTAGCTCAAAATTTTCAAATCTGTATTTAAAGTCACTGCAGTGTCTAGTATCTGTTATTTGGTTATTGTGTGAAACATCACTATAAAAATATTTTGTAGTCGCTGTAGGTTGTTGCAAGAATTAATGTTCATGAAATAAAAAGTTTAGTGTTCATTCAAATGTTTGTATTTCTTAAGCGTACTTTTTTTTTGTACGTTTTGTAACATCATTTTCCAAAACAGACCTGGCAAGTTGCCTTTTTTGTATGCATTGCTCCATAGAATTGCAATCGTGAAAAGTTGAGACACATGTAATATCATTACTAAATTTAATGAATTTGATTTACTTAGAAATTTTAAGCCATCTTCAAGCTTTCATGACATCAATAATCGTATATATATATATATATATATGATTATGACTTATTGCTGAGATTGTAGAATTAAACATTGTTTCGAGAGGCCAACTTTCCTCTTTATTTGTTACATTACAGCTCTGAAATAAAAAAAAAACTACTGTTAGACTTTTTGGAAAAATTAAACATAATTTCTAAAAGTATAAAAGCTTAGAATGGTATACTATAAAACAATGTTCTGCTTAATTAAACGTACGAAAGAAATTTTAAAATAGCTAAAATTTATTTGAAAAATGCAATCGTTAATAACTTAAAAGAGCAAAAATAGTACTGACATAACAGTATGAAGTCATTAACAATAGCGACTGCAGTAAGGCATTTAAGAATAAAATTATTCGTAAAGTTGTTCAAAAAACCACTATAATTTGTACTTAGAAAATATGAAATCCATGTTAGATATTTGAGAAAATATTTTTGGAAAGGAGAGAAGTATATATAATGTAAAAATAAGACTTCCTAATTCCAAAAAATACATAGCAAGTTAACTGATTACGCCATCTGTTTTAAAGTAGAATAATTTAAAGAAAATAACATATCTCACACACACACACACAAATAACATTAAGATATATAAGACTAATTTATATATCAAATCAATAGCAGCAATGAACTATTACAAATGAATGTATAAAGAAAATTAATTGAATTGTGATGTTTGAAACAGTGCCTTATAAAATTTATTATTAATCCCGTCTCTCTATAATTTTACTAACTACACAATTGTTACGCTGTAAATAATTAAGAATTATGTTCCTATAAATAGATAAAAAAAATATAACTTATATTATTCCAAAAGGAGAACTTTAATAGTTCTGAAATTAAAAAACATCCCTTATATTAAAAACATTATATCCAGGTATTTTGCTGTAAGCTAGGTGATTTGGTTTAAACATTATTCAAAGTAAATGGGACATCTGTGACAAGGAAAAATGAACTATTTTTACACCAAATTTAAATGGTTCTCATTTATTTAACTTAAAAGCACAAAGGAAGTAAAATTTTTACGTTGAATTAACTGTATATTTATGTACCTGTTAATGTAAAAAAAAATTCCATTTTAAATTACAAGTAAATCTGTATGAGCAATAAATAAGCAATAACTATTTTTTTTTTTATTTTCGAGGCATGATCTTACCTTTAGGTACACTTTGCATAATAAATCCACTGCATTAACTATAAAATTTTACATAGTTTTTGAAAACATAACAATCCATAAAATGAATGAAATGAAATTTTATAAAATAAATTTATGAAAATTTTTAATTTAGTGATTTAAATTTCATGCAAAAATTGTGCTATATCTAAAATCTGTGAATGTTCATTTGACAAAAAAATTCATTCACTTTGTTCAAAATTTGTGAATCTTATAATATGCAAAATATCAGCACTATAGGTAAAGTATATTTTGAGAAAAGTGTACCGGAATCACCAAAAAAATGCATTTTGGAAAAATCGCAAATAAAGATATTTTCATCTATGATTTGTAAAATAATATTTTTTTTGATACAATATAAAGACATGTCATAATTAATTGAATTAGTTATTTGGCATCATTTTTCAGTTTTTAAATTGTAAGTTTAAAATTCTAAATTATATTTAGAAAAGTCTTATTAATTACTCTTTCCCTACTTCATCAACATGTGTTATCAACGCGATTCAAACCTTCTTCCATTTAAAATACCAAAATTTTATATCTTCAAGTTTTAGTATTTTTACTTCACTTTGAACATCATCAGTACAGGATATTACAGAATTCCTGACACATATTTTTATTGTTATAAAAATACACAAAGAAAATGTTTTTGATGAATTTAAATAGTTAATTTGATGCCTAAATCAAATGGAACTCTGTTTTTAAAAATTATAACAAAGAATCTGTTTTCGTACTCATATATATTAATATTTATTTATTTTAAAGTAAAAAGTATTGATAAAGTATTGGTTTTAAAGTAAAACCAACTGTTATAAGCATATAGTTATTCTGAGCATTCAAATGTTAACAATAAGCAGTTAGGAAAAACGAAATGTCTTTTTTATAAGCTGTGTATTTAATTTATTTAATCCTCAAGATCCACTTTGTACTATATCCACTTGACTTATAATTTAAGAACTACACTGAGAATTTATAAACGCAAAACTAGACATAATTACATCTCAAAAAACAAAATGTTATTTTAAAATTTTGTAAATAATCATTTAAATTTTCCGCAATTTCCGCACAAAAAAATGTGGACTTTTCAATAAATTTGAACATATAATTTCAGAAAAATTACATTCTTTGTAAGAAAAATTAGTTTCTTACGATAAATATTACGTAAAAGAAGGATTTTGAAGAAAGTGTACCTGAATCATAATTGCATCACATTTGCTTACAATTTTAAAATTCAATTTTCTAGCGTTCTATTTATCGAATTCTCATAAATAATGCATCTATGGAAGCAACAAAATGCCCTCTATTTTTTAAAAGTAAAAAAAAAATATTGAAGCATGTACACGTCCCAGTTCCCTTAAGAGAGATAAAAAGTAAAGGCACTATCTTACGCTAAGAATAAGATAAAATTTACAATTTACGCACAAAAATTTACAATTTTTACCAAAAATAATTAGATTATCGATATATATAAAAATCATAATTATCAATGCATTTTTTTTCTTAAAAATGTTCGTATAAAATAGCTGAACTATTGTCATCAGGCCCTTCTTAGGTTAGGTCAATAATTTGTTATGTAAATTACCACTAAAATGAATACAATTTTCCTTAAGGGGGACACATTACTCTAAAAATGACCAAAATATCGAATTTTGTTAATTATATTTTAATCGTGTGACTCTTTTAAATATGTGTAAAAATTTCATAACTCTAGCTCAGCGATACTCAACCTGCGGCCAACCGAGCCTTTTTAAGTGGCCCGGTCATGGCCCATTGCTCTGAGAAATTTACTTATTTAAGGACATCGTATTAAAAATTTGGTGGGAAATTCTTTATCAAGAAATCAAATATATAAATTTTGCTTTTTGCAGTCGGTGTCGTATGGATACGAATTGATATTCTTTTTCTATTTGGAACGGTTACGGTTAATGATAACATACATCAGTGGAGTAGCGAAAAAATTTTAGGTGGAACTAATTTTTAAATATCTTTCATATCTTGTAAGTGAAAAATGTTCGAAGAAAATAAATCGTTTAAAGACGATTGGGAGGCTGACTATTTTGTAGTGAAAAACAAACAGCAATTGTTTGATTTATCACGAAAGTGCTGTATTTAAAAAATACCAATAAACAGGAATCCATTCAGTGACACTTTTCCTCGAAGATCTCTTTCAAGAGATGATAAATAGGCCTTCTTGAATAGTCTTCGCAACATCAACAAAGTGTTTTGTCGGTGGTAATATCACAGTGGTAACAAAGACATCCGATGAAAAGTTTGTAATATTATTAGTAATCATATGAAACCTTTTACTGATGCAGAAATTGTGAAGGAGTGTTTCTTAAGGTATCCGACTACGTTCGGAACCGTGATTTTGCAAAAGCGTATAAATGGATAATATTTATGATATTTAGTGTCACTTAGATTAGAAAATATATATAAAATAGTTTTAAGAATAGTATTAGAATTAAAAATTATTTAAGTACAATATTTTGACAAAAAATGAACATAGAATGACCCATTTTCAAAATATTCTCCTTTTGTGAAAAATGCTTCTATTATAATAATATTTTGCCTGTATATAGCCGCCTTTTTAAAATCACGGTTCCGAACGTAGTCGGATACCTTAAATGTTTCTAATTTAGTGTTAGTGACAGAAATAACAAATATAAAAAATAATAATTAAAAAAGCAAAACAGGAGTTATAATATTTTGATCAATTTTCCACATTTTTAATTTCCAATGTTATCTTGGTCTTAAGCATTTTTCTCCCTCCTCCCCCATTTATTCTCATGTTGTGCGCCCCGTATGTAATAACTAACATATGTATGCGGCCCGCGTGAAATAGCTGGCATATGTATGCGGCCCAGCAGAAAAAAAGTTTGAGTACCCCTGCTCTAGCTACATTATTTTACTACACTTGCCTCCGAAAGTCTGCGTACATGCAGTTATCTGATGTGTTTATGCTATAAGTACTATTAAAATATCGCTTTAGAAAATAAATACTTGGCAGCAATTCTTCAAAATTTCCTTATTCAAAGAACAACAAAAAAATTCACCTTAACGAGAAAAAACAAGAATGACCACCAAATAATCACTAACCATCCGCGCCAAAAGTCTGCGTACACTTACAAAATAGAGTTTTTAAAGACCTTTTATTGTAAGATAATTGCACTAAATCGTGTTTTTAAGTAATTATAAGCTTCTTTATTAGGGATTTGAGTTTTATTTAGGATTTGAGATTTGAGAGCTTTTGTGGTTCCATGACAGGCAACAGAATAGAGATCGATATATTATTGAAAGAAAAATCATCATAGATCTTCAGAAAAGGGGGAAATTTTAAAAGCAATTGTTGGAATTGTGTTAATAGGAGATATTCATTGATTCAAAAAGTATTCATAAACTACAAATCAACTAAAATTTTAACGTCTAAACCAAGATCTGTCTGCCCATCTGCAGTGTCACCTCGAGAATCTTGTTTTGTAATACGCTCTATAAAAACAAATCCAAGACTATAAGCTTCACAAATAGCCAAAAGTGTTGCTGAGATATTGCAAAAAAGTGTGACTTTAATTACAATTCGAAGGAAACTGAAAAAGAATGACTATCATGCCCGAGTTGCACTCAAGAAGCCATTTCATCTTTCGAATGAATAGAGGTAAGAAAAACACCTAAATGGGATACATATTTTTTAGAAAAATGTAATATATTCAATTGAAAGTAATTTTTGTAATTTAGCATCAAAAAGCACACAAATATGCCTGAAAATATTCCTGGACAGATCTTAAGAAAGATAATCTTTTTTTGACTATCAAACATGGAGAAGGAGGCATAATGTTTGGCGGTGCTTTGGAAGCCTTTCGGTTGGTAATTTGGAATTTATTGAATCACCAATGTACAAAATTGGTTACTTGAACTTATTGAAGTAAAATATCAGAGCATATGCCAAGAAATTTGCGTTGAGTAATGAATTTTAGTTTCAGCGGCAAAAGATACCAAGCAAATGGTTCACATTGTGAAGTCATTTGGGAAACCATGGGTTTTTCTGATGTCCTAAACCAATTCCGAAAGTCAACCTAGTCCCCAGACCTCAGCGCAATACAGCACATTTGTGGGATTTACTCTAGTAAATAATCAGGGAGAACGCAATAACATCCAAGGAAATGCTCAAATCTGTCAGAGTAGAAGAATGAAGCAAAATATCCACAGATGAAAAAAACCCAAGTTTTAATTAAATCCATCCCAAATATGTTGAGAGTTTAAAAGAACGGAATAGTTTAAAAAGTTTTCCCCCTTTTAAGTTAAACCTTATTGAAAAGGTTTTTTTCCAGTGTACGCAGATTTTTTACCCCCGATTCTTGTTCTCAAATTAAAAAATTTTTGAAATTTTATGTTATATTCAGATGATTTTGCTTATACTATTTAAATTTACGACGTTAGAGGAATAAAAAAAAGTGGGTTTTGATTCAAAAAAGAATTCCTTTAATTAGCGATCTTTGCATGAATGTGATAGATGATCGCCCGTCCCCCAAAACTTTCGGGGGCAAAGTGTTTTTCCCCCTTTTTAAACCCGTTCATCGGCATGAACCGAAACTAGAACACGTGACATCTGCATTTTTTACAGACATTATCATCGTAGCCTAAACATTTACAATTTATTTACTTACTTTCCTTGACATGTTATTTTTCATATGTTTTTTTAAACCGAAAACACTTATTTTTTTTTTAAAAGGGCCAATAAAAGGTTTTAAATTTTTTCCCGGTTTTTTTTGAATAATGTATTTTATAATTCTCTGTGCGTGAAATTGGATTTAAATCAGGGGTGTCAAACTCGCATGATATTGTGGGCCACATGGTCTATTTTATTATAAGATGGGGGCCGCATGCTTACGAATTTTAAAAAAATTCAATAAAATACGATTTTTATAATGTATTAGGGATTTACTGGGCTGCATGGCCCGGGTTGCCCTTTTTTTCCATGACACCAGCAATTATGTTTGGGGGTGTGTTTGTACGCGTGCAGTGTGTGAGTGATTTCTAAAATTAGTTCATTAAATTTTTTTTTGAAATTTGTTCCAATATTTTCGATTTAAAAACAGGTTTTTTTTTCCTTTGTCTAACCCGGCATAACACGGGTTTTTAGTTTAAAATTTTGTGCCCCCCTTCCCTCCCCCCACACACATAAGATATATAGAAAATTTTGTGTAGACTTATAAGAAACAATATTTGGGTTTAAATTAAAAAAATTTTTAATTTAAGCAAATAAAAAACGATTCTGATCCTAAGAAAATAAACAAAAAAATTTTTTCGTCATTTTTTAATAATAGTTAGTTTCTAAGAATTAAAAAAAAAAATAAATTTCAATTTTTCATGAATCAGCCAATAGTTACATATAGCTAGTTTAAAAAAGTTTCTGGAAAAAGTATTTTTATCCAAAAAAATAGAGGGGTGCTTTTTTAAATTGAAAATAATTAATTTGAAAAGAAAAAGAAATAACCTTTAAAAAAACCAAAAATATATATTTAAATTTAAAACCATTTTCCCAAAAAAAACAAAAAAAAATTTTTATAGCTATTAAAACCCCCCGCTTTTTTTAAAAGCTTGAATGGGATATATATATATATATATATATATATATATATATAAATATATATATATATATATATATATATATATATATATATATATATTAATTATATATATATATATATATATATATATATATATATAATATCGTTTTTTCAATATTAGACTGCGTAACTCCATCTGGGAATTTCTAATTTATGTGGGTTTTGGGGGAAGGGTTTTTATTTAAAAGGGATAATATTACAAATAATTTTTTTGATATTTTTTTGGTTTTTAAAAAAATAAGCAAAATTAGTGTTAGTTTTTTTTTTGCGGGACCCCCGCCGCAAAAAATAACACATTGTAACAAATTTTGTGTAATGAACCTTAAAATAGTGTAAATAATTTATATCGGGAAGTGTAATACATTTAATATTACTTTCTGTTGTATTTATTTTATTTTGGGAATCTTCACCACCTCCCTTCGAAATCTAGTTTTTATGTAAAAAAAAAGGTGATTACCTGATCGAGGAATAATAAAAGCAGAGTGCCACGGGAGGCATGGTAGACAAAACAAATGGATTTAGGAATCGCTCCAAAGGTTGGCGCTGCACTCTATATCAAATCGAAGAACGGTGGAGTTACGCAGTCTGATAATTAGGCCGACAATATGTTTAAAAAAAATCAGTATGGGGGAAAGCCTAGATATATATTTCACACATGTACTGTAAGAAACATTCAAAAAGAAAACAAAATATCTGATAAAAACATTGATATTTTATTTTAATTTCATAGTTTTTTCTTCCGCTGTCATTGTTATAAATTTTGTGTAATGAACGTTTAAAATATTATGATTAATTTATATCTGGAGAGAAGTGTAATATATTAATATTACTTTTGTTGTATTTATTTTATGTAAAATCTTGCCCACCATCTCCCCTTTGAAATCTAGTTTTATTATGAAAAAAAAAAAAAGTGACACTGATGAACGGAATAAATTAAAGGACCTCGCACTGGAGTATCGTAAACAAAGCAAAATTGAAAGGTTTGCTTCACACAAAAAAAGAGATGTATGCTGTCACGGGCTTTTTGCAGATGGTAGAATTTTTTCTTTTTGAAAAAATTTTCGTTATATTTTGGAAACTTCACACAATTTCTTTATAAATTATAGCCTATGTGTTATTCTTTATGTATAAGCGTATTGTACAGTTTCATTAAAATCCATTCAGTTGTTTTTGCGTGAAAGACAGCCAAACATCCTCACAAACTTTCGCGTTTATAATATATATTAGGATTAATCTGAAGCTCAATGTATTGTATATTATACATATGTAGTCGTTTTATATTTCATGTTATTTTTTAAACTTAATCTATATATATTTTATATTTTTAATAAAAAAAACAAAAATAAACATTTTTTAAGAATTTTAATTTAACATTACTTTTTAGAAAATATTTGACATAAATTTTTTCACAAAGAAAGTTGTCAAGATTTGATTAAAAATACTGAGCTGATGCACCTATTTGAAATTGACGGTAAATGTTGATTGGGGTTAATCTTTCTGAATTCTCACTATTTTTCATTAAAGAAAATAATTGCCCACATAAATAAGTGCTTCCGAACATAGCTATTATTCACATAACAAACGATAAATTTTAGGAAACAGATCTAATGATAAGTACGAGTATGTATAAAAATCTACAATTCCAAGCAAAGAATTCCAACAATTCTCTACAAAGAATCACATTAGATTTCAATTAATTTATTAGTGAGCTTTCATCAATAATTTCAATATCGGTAGTGTAAAATTATAGCTCACAGCTCTTAAAATTAGAATTAATAATTCTGTTTCAAATAATTTAATTTTGGGAGCGTATTCTATAAATTTTAATTTACGGGATTTAATCAAAAGATATTGACAGCTTTCAAAGTGAGACAGATTTTCTTTTTCTATTTATTTCCGTCAAAGTAATACTATTTAATATATTCAAATATAGTTGTAACAACATGATTTTTTTATTAAAACTTAAAATTAAGTTCTACAAAATGGAATTCACATCAACCTGAGGAAAACCCAGGCCCTTATCAAGTTGTCCATCTTTAATTCAGCACATTCTCTCTCATAATATTTTTGGCTTCCAAGAAAAATTATAATTTCGTCCATCAGTTTAAAATGAATCATTCTTAACACTTCATGACGGTGCCATTGAATTTCCTTACAATATGGTAGATCGCTCTTGAATCTCACTCTGTCTCTTTCCAGAAATGAAGTAAATTTACGATGATTATATATATATATATATATATATATATGTCTATGTTCTCGAATACAATTTACAATTTTGGTGACTATTTTTAAAACATGTCGTATGTTTAAAACTCTAAACCACAGCACCCAATATGCTCCAATACAATGAAAATGCTTAAATTACATTATTGTCATGTTGTTTACATGTTTTTTATAGTATCAGCTTGGAAATCGCGAGTTTTTGTAAGTAATGGATGAGGCTTATGATATTTAGTGTCACTTAGACAAATAATGCAAGGAAAAATTGTTTTTAAGTTAGTAGCCACACAAAAATACTTCAGTAATATTTTTGACAAAAATGAACATAATGACCCATTTCAAAATAAGCCCTGTTGTGAAAAAATGCTTCTATTATAATAATATCTTTCGCCTGTATATAGCTCAGACCTCTGTACAGAAGCTCAACTAGAATTTTGCAGAAATATATAACTTAGAAGTGGGTTTATCTATGTTTTACGACAACCGAGGGGAGAAATTTTAAGAAAAAACGCCGATAATTATTTCAAAATGGTTGTAACTTGAAAATAATGTGAATTTTTCAAAATTCATAGTTGAGCCTCTGTACTGATACAAGTTCGAGCTTATATACAGGCAAATATATTATTATAATAGAAGCATTTTTCACAAAAGAGAACATTTTGAAAGTGCTTCTACTAAGTTACCTTGCCGAAATAGTGTATTTAAATAATTTTTTTTGTCAAAATATTCTTGAAACAATTTTATACATGTATTCTAATCTGAGTGACACTAAATATCATGAAAATTATCCATTTATGCGCCTTTTTAAAATCACGGTTCCGAACATAGTCGGATTTCTTAATCTTGCAACAACTTCTTTAGTAATATCAGTCACATGGTAGGCGCACCATCATGGAAGGCAAGCCAACTTTTCCAATGGTAACTTATTTTTCTTCAAAACATCGATAAGGGCATTAGAAATATCAATCCAAATGTTGTATTTTGAATATGAATGATTTTCAAAAGTTCTTTACTTATTTTTAAATCAACATCGCATCCGTGAAAAAAAAAAAAGCGATTAGCTGAGCGAAATTTCGAATATCTGTACTTTCATCAATATTGCAATAAATTAGGCTTGAAATGTTGATGTTATTCAGGGGAGGCTCTAGGGCCAGACAAACCTGACCTCTGCCCGGGGCGGCATGTCGATCGAATTTGAAGGGGGGTTATATTTTTGTTGTTACAGAAACTTTAATATACTTTCAGAAATATTATTGGGTGTGAATTTCGTATTTTATTTCCTTATTTTGTACTCTGTATGTTTAATGTCAGTTTTCTTTTATGTTAAAACTTGAAGGGAGTAGCAGGAATATATCTTAAATAAGGAAATTTGATATTTTTGCACATCTTTCACTGGTATCTTTCTCCCCATCCTGGAGTGGTGTCACAATGGACATTCCGTTCACCTATACAATGTTTGGTGTCAGCTATCCAAAAGAGGACAAGGGCAATAAATTTTTGGTGGAGAGCCACAGAAAATGTTTTGTTTTAGTTTTGGGTGTAGTTACTATAATTAAAAAAACCCTTTGGTGACCCCCAAATCAGTTATTTTTCGAAGAAATTGGCTTGCGGGAATGAGCAATTTCTTCTTTTCTTTTTATCTTTTGAAGTAATAAAGATAATTATGTCCTTAATTTAGTTATTTTGCATTTTTAAGGCTTAAAATTATATTTTATATATATATATATATATTTTTTTCGTTATTCAAGTTTTTGGTGTGTATCTATGTGAAATTTTTTTTTTTTAAATTATAATTTTTGTTTTAGAAGGGGTGGTATTTTCCATTTTTGCCCGGGTGGAAAAATTCTAGACCGGCCCTGTGTTATTCAATTATATGCTGATTCCTCAATTCTCGGCTATTTCATCAACTCTGCCACCAACTAAATTTCGACTTAAACTTACATTTTTAATTTGCTTTGTTTGTGCTGGGCATAATACTTCCGCTGTTTTAAATAAACATTAACTAATATATTCCCTTTCAGTAGATGATTTCGATCCGCTAGCGAGATTAAATGTAATAATAGATAACTTTTACAGGAGCTGTATAGTCTTCAACAAATTAAAGGAGTCTGCTTTATTGTTGTTGTAGAACTGATCTCTCTCTCTCACACACACAATTCGAACAATTTGTCTTCACAAAGTTTCGCTAAGTTTTGGTCATAGTTTGCTTCATGATTTGTGTCATAGTGCCTTTTAAGAATATATCCCTTAGAAACTGAAATAGTTTTCAGGTATCTGGCATATTTTAATCTTATTTTGAACACAAAAAGCATTAGAGTTGCCATTTTCTTGAAAATTACGGCGTTCCTTTTGAACTGATTTTTCTTTACTTACGCATTGTTGAAATTTGAATGTGTTTTCATTCGCAAAAGATTAAATATACACTGGCCTATCTTAACCATCTTGAATATTCTTTTAAACTTTAAAAGCACCTCTGACTACCTCTTGCTAATTGAACACTCCAAACACAGAAGGAAGAAGATAAATAAAAATCGCACTCACGAAAAATAAGGGTATCTTCTATAGTTCAGAATATGCACAATGCATTTCAGAATTTAATAAAAAATAATTGATTATATTAAAATTAAATGAAAGCGTTTAGTAAAATTTTAATATATATATATATATTTTTAATCTAAAAGCTATTTCTATTATCAAAAAGGGGATTTCTTTTAAAATAAGAATAGGTAATATGCAAATTTACTGTGGATTTATACATAAGGTTCACCTCAAATAAATTTCCAAAGCGAAAAAAACTTTAAAGCCTGATACTTAAAAATTTGTTAAAGAATTGGCGGGCCGCAACTTACGTACTGGCGGACGGCGTGTTTGACACCCCTGATTTAGATGAACAGTTATGTTTTTAAAATTCCACAAAGTTAGATATAGCTCAGTTTTTACTGTTTGTTATGGTTTCATTCCACATTTAGATTTAATTTATTTACATTTTGATAAATGAAAGCTTAAGATGGATTTTGCTTTTAAAATAATAAATACAACTTGAATTATGATATCTCGCTAATTCAAACCTTCGATAATACGAACCTCTAGCTAATACGAAGTATATGCGCAGTCCTTAGAAAAACTCTTGATATTTCGAACTAAAACAATACGTTTTGGTACACTCAATATTTAGAAGTAAAATCTATAGTTTGCCAGACTACAACACTCGATAATTCGAAGTTATCTTATAAAACTCTCGACAATTCGAAAACTCGCTATCTAGAGTTCAGTAGCAAACAGATTACAGCTTATATATTTTGTGTTGTATTGTCTCTGCCTGTCTACCCTGTAACGTAGCCCCTTTGATGATCATCTGTCTGCTACCCCCTTTGTGTTTCCCGGTTCCTCAGGCGAAAATACACTTTCCGTCCGTATTTTTCGTTTAACGCGTGGCCTTGCTACACATGTGTTCAGAAAGGAAGGCCCTCTATTGTAAAGGAATGCGAAGGATTGTGATTTTTGCGTTGGACTGACATGACGATCCATGGCTCATCTGCGTGACTTATAGCATGTGACACCAAATAGGGTATGGGCCGGACTGGCATTTGCCTAGAAGAACCAACGATGTTGGTGACAATGTCTGAAGGAACCAGGTGTGGGGATGGCTCTAGGGCCGGACAAACCGGACCTTTGCCCGGGGCGGCAAATTTTAAGGACGGCATCGGGTTTTTTGTTACAAAAAATTTGACGTATTTTGTGAAATATTATTGGCTGGGAATTTCGTATTTCATTTAACGTATCTTATTTCCTTATTTTGTTCTCTTTATGTTTAATGTCAGCTTTCTTTTATGCTGAAAAAGAAAACGTTCGAGGCAGGAGTATATCTTAAATCATGAAATTTGATACTTTTACACATCTTTCACTAGTAACTTTCTCCCCCTCCCAGAATGGGGTCACAACGAACATTTTTTTCACCCAAACGATGTCCGGTGTCAACTATCGAAAAAGGACAGGGGTTTTTGGTAGATAAAGAGCCACAGAAGTTGTTTTATTTTAGTCTTGAGTGTAGTCACAATAAGTTAAAATAAACGCTTGTGATCCCCACCATCACAGTACACTCTTTTTCGAAGAAGTTGGCCTACTGAAAAGGGGGCGATTCTTTCTCTTACATTTTACTCGTTTGAAATAATAGCAAGTAATTATATCCTTAATTTAAAATTATTTTGCATTTTTAAGACCTATGTATATGTATGTAATAATAATTTAATCTTTTAATAGCTTTTGATTTATCTACGGCCCATTTCATCAGGGCACGCGTATAATTAGTGACCTAGCCACCCGCAGGATAGTTCTACGTGGGAAAGAAAAATTTTAAGTCAAAAAATTATTACAACCAAAATGAAGAAAAGAAAAAAAAAAGTCTGTGGATGTGTTCATTCATCGTAAGATGTGCTAAAGTGTTCGAAACGGGAAAATTCTCTTTTTCTGCTGCGTGGAAAAGCTTCGTTTGGTACGTGAATATGTGAAAGAAATAAAAAAATCTTTATTTTCAACTTATTTACAAAATGCGCGAGATTGTGAAAGAAGAAAAAGTTTTTATCATCAAATATGTCTTTGTTAAA
>BMAV01000819.1:83833-110878 GCA_019973955.1 Trichonephila inaurata madagascariensis
ATATTGTAGTACATCAACTGGAAGTACAGAAGAAAACTTTATCGGATTTCTTTCTGTCACTGAAATGATTGGAGAATATTTGACCAATGCAATACTGGGAGAGATAGAAAAAAATAGTTTAGATATTCAGAACTGTCGTGGACAAGGATACGACAGTGGAGCAAATATGGTAGGCATAAATAGTGGAGTTAAAACTCGAATATTAAATATAAATCCCAGGGCATTTTTCACACCTAGCGGTGTCATAGCTGGAATCTGTTACTTGTAGTCGCAGCTAATTCATCATTGGCAACAAAAACATTTCTTTTATTTCATTCAGATTTTTTTTTTTTTTTCGCTATTTTTAA
The DNA here is from genome assembly GCA_019973955.1 of Trichonephila inaurata madagascariensis. Taxonomy (NCBI): domain Eukaryota; kingdom Metazoa; phylum Arthropoda; class Arachnida; order Araneae; family Nephilidae; genus Trichonephila; species Trichonephila inaurata. Next base: position 84,181 of record BMAV01000819.1, read on the forward strand.
GTTCCAGCAAACGCTGAAAAATTATCGAAGATAAATTAAAGCTTAATATTAAGCCTTTATCAGACACAAGGTAGGAAAGCAGAATCGAGGAGGTGAAAGCTGCATTATTACAATTTGATGATGTTGTTGAATGCATAGAAAACTTTTGAAAACCAAACGGGACAATCCGACAAACTCAGTTATTGTGATTCCGTTTTAAATTAAATGTTCAGTTTTGAATTTATCGTATCATTACATGTATATGGTATGAGTTATTAACGCCATAAGCAAATTATAACACCATAAGCAAATTATTTGTACAAGTCCACTTATTCATTACTCTTGAACATTTGCGTACATTTTGTAGTTGGATCAAAGAGTATCGATAAACTGGATTCGGAAAATGCTTGTCTGACGCTCGTAAGTCAAGTAATTACGATTCGCAAAAAGATTTTAAAAATAACAGGGTAATCAAAATGTCTGATTATGAAGGCGGTGATTAACCTATAGAATCTGTCAAACGCCGGTATGAAACAGACTTTTTTAATACCATGATTGATTCTGTGATAAGCAATATGGATTCAAGATTTATGTCTTTAAATCAACATTTTGAAAATATTGGTTTTCTATATGATTTAAGGAAAAGTAAAAAAAATATTCCAAAAGAGCAAATACTGAAAAACTGTCAAGATTTACACAGTCCTGCAAGTAGGAGAGAGCAGTGACTTCCAACCTTACGAATTATATGAAGAATTACAAAATATGATCCCAAATTTACCCAACATCATTACAGACGTGAAACATCTGCTCCAAAATGTCACAGAAAATGATTTGAAAGAAATTTCACCAAATATTTACATTGTTTTTCGAATTTTGTTAACAATGCCTGTAAGTACCGCTTCTGCTGAGAAGAGTTTTTCAAAATCAAAGCCGATAAAATATTATGTAAGAAATACAATGGGTCAGGTAACTTTCAGTTTGGCAGTTTTATCTATTGAAGCAGATATTGCATCTAATGTAAGATAAATAACGAGCCAATCATTAAAGATTTCAGCAAAACTTACAGTAGAAAATTTCTTTTTCTTAATTTTTTTTTCATTATTGTTTAATATGCCAAAGAATTATGAGTGAAAATTTTATTTCTTTAGGAATAAAAATTGGTTTTTTATTTCATAAACACTCTTCTTACGCCATCAGATGGCCTCGCAAAATGTATCTTACCCATATTAAGTTCAGGTCTCGCTCCGCCACTGCATGCTTTCCTGTTGCTTGTCTTCGTGCTTCTCCTACATTTCCTTAACTGACGTCATCATCAATTCTCTTCCTAACAGAACATGTTTTGATTGAAATGAGTAGAAATCTCCATCCATCCCTGGATCGCGCCAATCTAATTGACCAGTTGGAACCTATAAGGCAAGCAATCTCGCAAGACGACGTCTAACAGTCAGATAGGCCAGTGATTTACTTATTTTGGTTCTTATAGCTGTATTTCTCGAATAAAACAATCGATTCCAAAGACACTGCTAGCACTAATTGGTCCCTGTATCGAAGATGCCTTGGGCCTTCTTTTGAGCTTCTTAACATTTTATGATTTTTTGCTTACACGTATAGGGGTACCTGTAGATTGGAGCTCCGTAACATTGATACCACTAATACAGCGGCAGCTATGCCCTTGATTGCAAGAGTTTTGTTCCTGGCACATCACATCAACCGACTTTTGGCTAGTACGGATGACTCTTACTTGTTGCGTTGCTTTTTATGTTCGAGCGCTTGATTTAATTTATTCCTCGTGAATTTAGTTAACTTTCTCACAGATTGGCTTGTTGTGCAGATTTAATTCAGCACAAGCAAACTCTGAGAAATATTTTTATCATTAGTGGTCTGGGCATAATCGATGATTATTTTATTTCATCAGAACTGAGTTGTACTCGCTTGCGAGCTCTTCCACGATTGGTTTCATCTCTTTTTGTTGAAAACCAATAGCGTTGTTCTATTTGCTTGATTGGGGCGGTCTGTTTTGATTAGGTATTGCGAAATAATTTGTAATTGTACATTTAAAAAAAGTAACTTTTGTCTAATTTATGCATTTTTTCTGTTACCTTCGCAAATTTTGAGGTTTAAAATTTGATAATTCCTAAAAATTTTATTCAAATTCCTTCGGGTTTTATTTTTATTTGCCATTATCAGTGATGTGCTTATTAATCTTCTGAGATTTATTTCCTACAAGTCACCGCCACTTCCTCACCCTTTCGTGTATCGATCTGATAATAAAAACCTGTGTTTTTATCTTTTCCATTGAATTCTAGAAAAGAAGCCTTATTAATTTTATGTCTTTTTCTCAGGGAACCGGCATTGTTTTCTCTCCAATTTAAATTAAAATGTCTGATTTCATATATTATTTGCTGTGGGCATTTTGGTTAGCAATAATAGGTTTGCTTGGCTTAGCTTCTGTTAATGCTTCTCTAGGAGTAAGGCGAAAATATGCAGAACTACTTTTAAAAGTATTTGAGGTATGTTACTGCTGCACTGTGTAAAAACACTAACCACTAAAAATACTTAAAAGTTATGCACCTGTTGAAATGATATTCAATTAAGAATTTCCCTTGGTTTTTATGATATCCTCATTATTTCGTGATTTTATTATTTTCAAAGTGTTTCAGGAATCATACTGTATATATTTATATACATACATATTTTATACTTGTGCAGTGATCGTTACAAATTGAGTGTCAAGATTATCATTGTGTATTACCATACCCAAACATCTGTAACACTAATTTTCTGTTTTTAAAATATTTACCAGTAGCAATATAAATAAAAAAATTACTGTATGATAATTTCTAGAAAAAAAATTGAACTCTTAAGGAAAAAACATTTACAAGGTATTATATAAATTGTGTATGATTCAGCATAATTTTGCAAAATGACAAAATTATATTAGTCCTGTTTACAAAAATATTAAAATGCTTCAAATATTAATCTAAAAAGTAAATTTTTCTATGGAAATTTTCCTTTTCCTATCTTTTGCTTAACTTTAATATTTTAAAAATTCAGTTACTTGAGAATTGAAAAAATATGCTTTAACTTTAAATGAGCAATGCTTATTAAAATGCATGTTTGCTTTGAATATTTTCTAAAAAAAATGTAATTCTGGAATATTGTATGCAAAGATTATATTCATAGAATTTGACACAAAAAAGTAATGTTATTTTCTTAATATTTTATTTTCTTAAAGTTGTAACCTTCAATACTAAATATATGATTACAATAGAGGAAGAAAATAGTTTTCTGTGAATATATTATATTAAATTTTCACTAAGCATCTTGGAATTCGAAGAAATGGCTGGCAAAATTGAAATTAAAAAAAAAAATTCTCTGTTGAGAGAGAACATATTACTGCATGGTCAAAAAGATCCTTGCACCATTAAAGGGTCTTTCTTACATTTAATGTGAAATATACCCAGTTATAATGTTTTTGTAGTAAGTAGTTTTCTGATTTTTTTTCTGTTGAAGAGTAACATTTTTTTTGGAAATGATTATTATTTATTTATTTTTGATGAATTGTTTATTTTACCATCTGCTTAAGGGTTTGTATAAATTATGGACCGGAATCTACGATAATCCCTGGCACTGTTATGATAATATGTAAAATACTTTAGACATTTATGAGTTTAAATTACTTTTTCTTCAAAACTTATGAGAATAATAAGCTATTTTATTCATTAATATTTTAAAGAATTAAATTCTTATAAATAAATTTTAAAATTTAAGTATTGTAGCATTTGTTTAGGGAACTATATAAGATATACATGTATTTAATCTTGCATATTTTTTGACTAATATTTACAGGAAAATTATTTTAATTTTGAGTTTTATTTTGAGTTAAAAAAATGTTTCCTATTTATGAATAACTTTATTTTGTATTTTAATTTTTTATTTGCATAAAATATTTTTTCGAGTTTCTCACAAATCTTTGAAAACTGTTAAGCATTTGTTGAAAATTTATCTAATTTTGATATATATTTGTTTTAAAATCCAGTAAATTAAGAAGCATATTTTAGCATATCTGTGTATAATATTACTTGTCATATATATATTGTATTAGAGATTTTTATAGAAATTATGTAATTTGGCTTTATTCCAAAATTTATTTTAAGGCCTTTCCAGTTGAATTACATGTAATATTGGGGATTGATTTTGGAATGAACAAATCACAATACTGTTTTTTTGAAAACTGCCTAAATTTAAGTGTTGATTAAAAAACAGATTCAAAAATATGTAAAAGAAATCAGCTACAACTTGAAAAATGGAATTAATATAGACTTGTTCAATTTGTTTTATAACACATTAGGCATATATATAACAATAATTTACCAAACTAAGTTTTCTTGCACTTATATTTTTTGAAATAGACTCCTGATTATAATTAATATAACTTAACTGTTTTAATTCCATTTTATGGATTGTATGCCATAAAATGGAATTAAATTTGTATAAATTTCAAATCTATGTGTATATATATATATATATACACACAGATATTTAAAACAAAATTAAAGGATAGGTAAGCCGAAAAAAGAATTTTCTTGTGGTGGGAAGGGGGAACTGTGTGTGGCATGTGTAAGGGAAATTATAAATTTAATTTTGCGTAGCTTCCTATCAGTAATATTAATTATTCTAGAAGGTTTTTTATGCTAGTGTTAAAAATTTTACTTATTTGTGTCTTAATTCATGGTTTATTTTTATTTTCTCTTCCAAATCTGAAAATTTTAAGAGTGCTGTCTTTAACTTGTTTAGGTTAATACTTGGATTGCAAAAATGAACAAAACTATTTCATTATATATATTGTGGGAACAGTGGGGCACACAAGGGGGGTCCTGGGGGTCCACAACCCCCCAAAGCCCTTGATTTTTTTTCCGATTGATTATAATTCTAAGTATATAGTACATACAATTTAATTAAGTATTTGTTATTAATGATTAATTTTATTAATTAATGCTAATTATTTATTCAATAATTAGATTTTTACTGTGTTTTGTTCCCGAAAATCAACAAAATCAAAAGGAGCACGATACAAGAATGGTGAACTTTCGACTCCGGATCCCCCCCCCCCGGAAAAATTCCTGTGTGTGCTACTGTGTGGGAATAATAGTGAAAAGAATGTGATAGAGTTATCACAAGTTCTTTTTCATGTATGGAAAAATTGTCATCCTTGCAATTGATCCAGGGGAATCAAAATAGTTTGCTTTACTAGTTGTATTGTATCAATATTGTACAAATCACACACACAAATATATTTTGTTCTGATGCTTTGTAGTAATTTCTGAGACTCTAATAATCAACCTGGTAAGAAATATTCTGCTAGTTTGGTTCTCAAGGATAATGTATAAATGTGTATGCCTACTGATGTACATTTCAAACTGTTTGCTCTGTAATTCAGCAATCACATTTAGTGCCATGTGTGTGAGTCATTTCTTTCGACATCTCAATGCCTTCTGTATTTGATTATCATATTTACAGTTTTATGAATAAATTTTAAATTTTTATTTATTCAAAATTTGATTATGAGGATTATAATCATATAGTACATAGTAGATCCCTGATTTAACAAACCCCTATTTAATGAATAATAAGCGAACTGTTTCAACAGCTGAAAATTTTTTTCATTAGTTCGCATTAGAAAAAATTGGATTTTTTTTAACTGACGTGTCTTTTTTGCCTGGAACAGAAAAAGAACTTTCTTGTTTGCACCAAATTTCAATGCAAAATGGTGTAGACCATTATTAGACTTTATAGGTATAGATGAGTCTTGAGTGTAACCTTTCGTGTGAGTTTTGATTAGGATAGGAAATTCCTTATCTCATTCAACTCTACAACAAAGGGAATATTTTAAGATTGTAACGATCATGTTACATTTGATGCTCTGCCTATCTGTGCAACTGAAGTTGAGGAAATTATTGATGTGCTGCAGCCAATGAATAGCAATTCTGGTGCAGAAATTGATAAAAATTTCTACTAAAACTGTTAATTTTCTAATGCTTTACATTGTTTGGAAACTAAAAATATACCTTGCCCAGTAGGATATAAATGACACAGTTTTTTCTTTTCTGCATAAAGTTGAAGAAGAGCTCTTTCGAGTGAAGAATCAAAAAGACTGTCAAACATCTCTTTGTCAGTATTTTAAAATTTCCAATTAACTGATGCATAATAATCATGGGTGTAGCTACCACCATATCAATGGTACAAGGCCCCAAAATGTGCAAGAAAAAATCCTAAAATGTTGTGAGCCCACTAAAAAGGGCTCCCCAAGGAAATTTGATTGGGAATTTTGATTGGAATTTTGATTGAAAATTCCCCAAGGAATTTTGATCCTAGTCCCAAAGATTGGGACTAGGATAATAATTCATTAATACTATTTTTAGCTGCAGAATAAAAATTGTGTCATTTCTAATTATGGATGTTTTTTTGTCTGTAGTTGCTTGTTATAGAATTTCCTGAAAGTAAGTACAAAAAATTTGTATTTAGTTTGGACCCTGATATATTACGAATAACCCTGAATTAACCCTCTAAGCGGTCTGCACTTAAAGTCTTGCCATTCTGGAGATGCTTCAAAAATGCACCACACATATTTTTTTGCTTTCAGGTGGGGTTCTCAAAAGCGGTTGAGCCATATTTTTAAGAATGCGGCTTGGCCGCTTTTGGGAATCTTGCTTGAAGGCAGAAAAAGCATCTCTGGAATGGCGGAATTTTACGTGCAGACCGCTTGGAGGGTTAACAAATGAAATGTTCGATCCTGATGAATTCTTGAATGTATTTTTCTTTTGCTTTATCATTTTTGTAACATATCAGTTACAGTAATTGATATAATTATTGAAATCAACTGAAATTATTTACTTACTGAGAGATAGAATTCTTTTTTCAATTTCTCATTAATAAGTTCAATGTTTTATTTGCGGAGTTACTGTTTGAAATTTCTGAGATGTCAAACATTGAAAAGTTTGGCATTTTAAATTTGCTGTTAAGGAAAATTCTTAAAAATTACTATTTTTAAGCTACTTTAACAGTTATATATAATCTATATATGTTGTATTTATTGATGTTACTTGCTTTTAATTTAATTAAACTGTATATTTTAAATATTAGTAATATTTTACACTTCATATTAGATCCACAAAATTACACCATGGAATCAATTTTTGAAATGAGTTGTGAATCATGTTTTAAAAATGCATGGTTTTAAATTTCCTCTCTAAATTTACGATCATTGTTTTATAATAGGTGTAGTTGGAACCTAAAAATTTAGTTCCCTAAAAGGTAAACATTAAAATTGGACAAATTTGAATGATGTGCAATCCTTGTGTTATATACATGTTGTTAAGTATACTATTTGTAATTGAATTTCAGTCCATATATTTGAATTGAGGTATATTTTAAAATATGAGAAATATATATGTATTTAGTGTATATATATAGAGAGAGATTTTAATTCTAATAGTTTATTAAATTTTATTTAATTGCTTTTATATCCATTTATTTTTCAAGTATAATTCTTTCTTTAGTTTGGAAAAGTTAAAATTGAAAAAGCAGAGAAACGAATAAAATTTGACAATGCTGAGAATGCTGTTATTGATAATCTCCATTCAGGTAATTAATTTTATTTTGATGGAACAGAGAGAGAGAGAGAGGCCAAAAGCTATTTATAACTATCCAAAAAATAATGTATCATAAGGATTTCTGTGTGAAACTTCTTAATAAATGAATCACAATAGTTTTGTTTTTGAAGAAAAATAAAAGTTTCCAGTGAAGTATAGATGTTAATTGTATAGAATGCAACTGCAATGAAAGGCATAAAACTTATTGAGTGTATGAGCATAATATAGTTATGTTTGATGGTTTTTATCTTAATTAGGCAATATGTTCTGTGGTCATTGGTTTCAGTTCAGTACCACCATTGTCTAATTTTAGAGTGAACTACCATTCAGTCAAGCATAGCTCTAGAAGTTGTAGATTTTTTTGTATGATAATGTGTTTGCTATTGTGATATTAGCAGTTTTCAAAATGTTATTATATTTTACAAGTGACATTTTCTGTTGACAAGTAGCATCTCTATTGATAAATCAAAGTATAGATATTAAATAGAATGCAATTGCTCTTTTTTGTGTTTTTTCACCAGAATGAATGTCATGTATTAATTCATGTGTAGCCTTATATAAACATTTCATTAAAATTGAATAACTATTTTGAATATTGTTTAATTTTTATTCAAGCACAAATTTTTTTCTAAGTTAGTATTTTTAGGATGATTAATTTTTTTGAAAAAAATTATATTTAGAAATGTTTTTGAAATATATATATATATATATATGTAGACATTTTTTGGTTGGATTGTCGTATCGGCCCCTTATCCCGCCAAGTTTTTTCTCGCAAAATTGATAAAGGGTCAAAATTGCCAAATCGTAGGTTTGCTACTTCAAAACACAATGGGCAAAAACATGCCAAATTGGTTATTCTTCAAATTTGGTGGACCAGTGGCCGATTCGACAATTTCACCCATTTTTTTCAAAATATATGAAATATATTTAAAAAAGAAGTCTGTATAAAATATATCTCCAAAATTGCTACTTCTATTAGAAACCGAATCAAAATATGGAAATGCCATTGTATAGAAGCAATAATTGTGTGCATAAATACTGGTCATGTATAGTTTGGTAAAAATTATTCATGGCTAGTATTTATGTGGTACAGTACAGTTATTGTTGTTCATTCTTTCTTGTAAATAAATATGATTTATATATAAAATGCACAAGTTATAATTATATTTACATGTCACAATGATCATTATAAACAAATATACACTCAGGAACATTGAAAATAGCGACCCAAGAAGGAAGCTAAGTACAATCGCGAAACTTTGCAAATAAGTACAGCGTAATGTGATATGCAAATGTTCCAAGTTTTGTGCCAATATGCATGCTCATACACGGCGAGGTGGCGCTACAATCAGGAAGAGGGTGCTATATAAGCCAGCGCAAATTCGAAGATTCATAAACGTGACAATTACCCGCCGGTTGTAGGACTTTGGTAAGCGAAACATGCCAGGTAAATGTGCTAGAAGACATTTCTCACAGTTAAGCGAGTTTGAGAGAGGCCTGATCATCGGGATGAAAACTGCAGGCTAGTCGACGCGCCGTGTTGCTGGCCAGGTGGATCGTTCGGAGTGTGTGAAATTGTTGGGAGCAGTGGACACACGAGAAGGTACCCTCGCGCGGAAAACCGGGTCTGGAGCGACCAGGAAAGCCACGACGAGAGAGGATCGAAGGATCGTGCAGCAAGCACTTGTGGACCCCACAGTGACTCGTTCAACAATACGAGCAGACGTAGGCGTAGCAATTGTTCCACAAACAATTTCCAGACACCTTGCAGAAGCAAATCTTAAATCCAAGCGCCCTTTCCATGCACTCTCTTTAACACCGGAACATCGGCAACTGCGTCTTCAATGGTGCCAAGCCAGATCAATGTGGAATGTCACAGATTGGCAAAAGGTTGTGTTTAGTGGTGAATCTCGGTTTGTTTTGGGGACAGATGATAACCGTGTACGGGTGTGGAGGTGCCCTGGTGAGCGGTACAATTCCCCCCACACTGTTCTACGTCACACTGCCCACACAGCTGGTGTAATGGTCTGGGGGCCATAGCCTATGATAGCTGGTCCACTTTAATTGTGATGCGTGGAACTTTAACGGGCCAACGTTATGTTGATATTCTTCGACCCCATGTAGGACCTTTCCTAAATGGTCTCCCAGGGGCAATTTTCCAGCAAGATAATGCTCATCCGCATACAGCAAGAGTTGCTTAAGACTTCCTACGTCATTTTCAGACTTTTCCATGGCCGTCCCGCTCCCCTGATTTGTCCCCTGTAGAGCACGTGTGGGATCAGCTAAAACGGCAGATGCCATCGTGTCACTCTGTACATGATTTAGAGTTGGCTGTTCAAGATTTGTGGGCCCATCTGCCTCAGGACAACATAAGGTGTCTAATCAACTCAATGCTGGACCATGTGGCTGCATGTATTGCAGCTGGAGGTGGTCCAACGCGCTATTGAAGTTGCCCAATATTTGTGTCGTTGCAAACCCTGTATTCGTTTAATTGTCTTGTTTTTGAGATCAAGTGAATCTCTCATCTGTGTCATTATGTGTATTAAATTTCATTTCAATCCCCAATGCTTTCTTTTTGGGTCGCTATTTTCAATGTTCCTGAGTATATATATGTATTAGTGCTTGTGTCTGTGTACACTTAATTATTTAGATATACAATTTCTATGAGTTTGCAGTTCGAGGTATTCATAAATATTTAAAGAGGAAATGTACCATAAAATCCAGTTTATAATAGAGACTTTCAACTCAAAAAATAAAATTGAAATGTATTGGTTGGTGTTACATGTGCCTGGTATATAAATGATATTTAAAAATAAAAGATGAACATAAAAAATTAGACTTCTATGTATATCAAAATACTGCTTATTTAAAAGAAATGACATACCTTATGAACTTTCATTGTAGGATAACATGAAAAGGTTGGTATATTCGTCTTATGTTATATTTTCAGGCACATCATTGAACTCTATTTCATCTTCACCATCACTGTTACTCTCATCTATTAATATCTTCTGTTTCATCTGAACTGTTAGAAACGCTACATTTTTTAAATGACTTTTGAATTAAGTCAGGTTTAATTTCATTCCATGCTTTTATTATCCTCTCGCACTCTATTTCCAGACTTTTTTCACCTTCTACCATCCACATATTCCACCTTGTTTTAAATTTGCTTTGAATGGTTTATTTATACATGCATCTAAAGGGCTGAGCTAATGGCGTTATTACCTTGGATAACTGTCATGTCTGTGTCAGTAATTTCTTCGTGTTATCTGTTACATGGGATCTAAACATGTCCCCAACCAAAAGACTTTCTGGATTCTTTAAGACACCTGAATACTTTTGCCAAATACTTTTTATCCACAATTTTACACCATTTTCATCCATCCATCCATCCTTTTTCATGCATATGAATGAAAACACCTTTCAGGAGATTAGGTTTCGACATTGTTTTTCTTTTAAAAATAGCCATGAGTATTAATTTTATACCATCTACTAAGTAGGAGAGCACTACAGTGAAATAAAATTTCTCATGTCCTGTTGTTTTTATGTGAACAGTTTTTGTTCTTTTCATATCAATTGTTTTATTTCCTATTTTATCACAAACATTACTGGTTTCATCCGTGTTTCCAATATGTGACAGTAAATATTTGTTACACTTTCATAAGTCAATAGTACACTTCTGGAAACTTATCAATTAGTTGTCCAAATTTTTAGGAAGTATTTGTAAAAATTTTGTTTTTTCTTGCAGAACCAAATTATTCCATGCTATAAATTGGCTACACCAATTGAAAGTTGCTTAAAAATTTTTACTTTCATTTGCATTCTTTTTTTTTGTCCACTTAAAGGTGAATAAGTGTACTTTGTTTCTTGTTACAATTAATCGATTCTGGCAATTTTCTAAGATTTAGTTTTCAATTCTCTCTTCTAGAATAGGCCATTTTGTTACTCTTTTTCATAAAGTTCATTTATTCTTTGGCATATTAATCACTGGTGTAATGAATGAGCCATATATCAAAATTCTTTAGGACACCTTTTTTATAAAAAAAAAAATAAAAATGATTGCATTTACAGTTCTTATTTGACCGTCTCTCCCTCCTGTCGGGAGGGGGGGGCCATATCATTGGTGCAGTGGTAGCTATGGCCCTGTTATTCATAATTGTCTTTTCTTTTTTTTTCCCACTCGTGTATGGAGCTTTCGTAAACTTCTGACCTCCATGAAGTAGATTCAAGTCCTGGGGCCATTAAAGACTCGCTTTATAGAGGGAGCTGATGCACATTAACCCTCCAAGTGGTCTGCACGTAAAATTCCGCCATTCTAGAGATGCTTTTTCTGCCTTCAAGCAAGATTCCCAAAAGCGGCCGAGCCGCTTTCTTAAAAATACGGCTCAACCGCTTTTGAGAACCCCACCTGAAAGCAAAAAAATCTGCGGTGCATTTTTGAAGCATCTGCAGAATGGCAAGACTTTAAGTGCAGACCGCTTAGAGGGTTAAATCTGTCAAGCTCAATGTCCTCCCCCATTGGCATGATGGGGAAGTTAAAATAGGGGAATGCCAGCTCGAGTCTCATCTTTGTCTTTTGACTGTGATTCGAAATTACGAGGCCCATCGCCATTAGCCCTCATGCAGCTATAGTGCAATTATACTATAACTCTCACTTCTAAGCTGGCACCCCACTCTCCAAATTTTCACATCACAGTGATGGGAAGAAGTTGAGCCATGACAAATTTTACCTACATCAGGTTCTCTACACAGTGGATCTTTAGTGACACCAAGACTTAATAGATACTGCCAGCTGTGAGTTTGTGACCTATAGACCACTCAATATTTTCTTAAAAATAGCAGTATGAGTTACATTGTTTTATCCAATTTGTAGTAATGCAATAATAAACTTCATTTTGGGGGCAAAATATTTGTTTCTACTGTTATAATTTTTTCCTTTTTTTTAAAAATAAGAAATATATAAAGTTGGCAATATACTTTTTGTTATATGAATTAAAAATATATATATTTTCATTTTATTATTTTATTTATTCTGCCTTATTAACTTATTTTATCACAATATTTGTCAAATTTTGATAACCTAATAGAAAGATTTCTAACTAGACTAAGTAATACAGTCAGACTTCTCTATACAACAAAGTTGCTAAATCCTGAAAAAAGTTTGTTATATGGAAATTTTGTTTTATAAAGGTTCATTTTTCAATTTTCTTGTAAACCACATAAAACAAATTTTAAACTCATAAACGCTATATATTAAAGTAATTATTCACACCTTTTTGTAATTCAATATCTATTATTTTATATATCTTACCTATAAAAATAAAAGAAAGACTACTAGGAAAGTTTCTTGAGGCCTTTATTCACTTTCTGAGGAATTAAATTTTTCCTTTGATACTCAAGCACTTACGTTTTGACATTTTTGAGCCACAAGAAATGAAGTTACCAGTACGACTGATCAACACTACAAATGAATGAAGACTAGTTCAAAGACACGAAACAACTCCACTGAGGGTGAAAGGGAATATCAAAGATGTTTTCAGTGAACTGTGTGTGGACAATGGGGGGGGGGGTTTAAGGTTGCATTTTTTGGATGAAATGTCCTGATTTCTACTGCTCTCAGCGAGTTAGGTTCTTAATAAAGACGAGTTCAAGATTTATGATCACCTTAAACTGTGTTAAAAGAGAGAATAACTTGAAATATCAAGAAATATTTAAAAATAGGGAGAAAAATATTGAATCACAAGATAAGAAGTTCGTTATATAGAAAATGCTCTTCACTTTTGGGAGGTTATTTTACAAAGAAAATCGTGAAATGTTTTTGGTTCCAGGAAAAAGTTCGCTATATAGAAAAATTCTCAATATAGAGGTTCAACTGCATATACAATAATTCAAATAATATGCAATATTTAAATTACTTAAGATGTCAATATTTTCTGTGCAATATGACAATGTTACGAGTTGTCATTTAATTTAAAAAGAGTTATAATTTCCAATGCAGGTTTATCTAATGGGTGCTTTGGGCGATTAATAAAGCTTTCCTCTCTTTCATTATATGTTTTAAATGTTAATATTCATAAGTTTTATAAAAATATTTAATATTTGTTTAGTTATTGATAAAAGAGTTCATGTCGGGCCTTTACCATCTCAACTTGAAGTACCAGATATGCGTAGAAACAGGTCATATGACACTCTAAAGAAAGAATTTCACTTATGGGATGTTGCAGATTTTCTTAAAAGTGGTATAGAAGTAAGTTAACTTTAAAGTTTTTTCATGTATTCTCTTTATGTAATATTCTCCTTTCTGTGAAAAGAGTTGTAAATTTTCTATTGTTATACTGATAACATTGTATTGCGTTTTTTAGTTTTTTTTAGTTTAGTTAGTTTTTTTAGTTTTTTTTACTAGAAAAAATTCATGTACTTTCATAAATGTTATTTTTGATTTTGCTGAAATGTAACATTTTAACTAAAGGGATTTTTGCCATTTTAAAATATGATTTTGTTCATGTGTGAATTTCCTGTTTCCTTTAAAAATTTTAAGCTTTTTACAATGACTGTTTAACAAACATAATTATTTGAGTAATGTATAAAATAAAAAAAATTGAGATTTAAAAAAGGGGCTAGAGGAAAAGTATTTATTTAGAAAATAATTGGTAAAAGGCATACTTCCATTTTTAAAGTGATTTTTTTTAGATACTTTTCTATAATTAATAACATGTTCATAAACTTAACTTTGATCATTGTTGATGAGAATTCATGTAGTTTGGTTTTCTTAAGCCCTTCTATTTAATATCATGTACTCTTTCTTAGTTACTGTTTTTCAACTTCTGTTTTATGAAATTAATTGACCTTTATCCACTTCACCCTAAATTTTATTTTAAAGATTCCTCTAAATTTGTACATTGTATATTATTATTAGCTAAATTAGTATATTAAATAGCACACTGTTATTCTGTTTGAAAATAAGCATTTTTCTTGTTTAATTTCAGATATTAACTATATTAACTTTAATTTTGCTGCATAAAATGCAGCAAAACAAGGCTTGGAAAATTTAAATAGAAGTTATGGTACTTAAATGTTTGAACAAAATGACTTGAAATACATATTTTTTGTAAAAAGTAATGAACACTGATAAGAGTGCATGTCTCTAATTTTATCCAATTATCTGCTCTCTTTGTAACTATTAATAAAATTTAAAAGAGAAAAGTTTATATATTTGCTATTTTTTTACAAAGTGAAACAGTATTAATATTTCAAATACTCCCAAAATTAATTGCATGTCAGAAATTAGTTGACAAAAATTGTACAAGTTATGGCAACCTATTTAATATCATTTTAATGATAGTTGCTAAAATTTGTTGAAATTTGCCAAAGATTGTCAAAGACATAGTCACCCCCCCCTTCCTCCCGCTAGTCATTCAACTTTTCTCAGATGCATCACCTCATACTTGCATTTTAAGATGATGTAATCATTTTATTGGTGAGATTTGACATTAAAGCATAATGTTATATTTAAAATATTAACATAAGGTACAGTGATTTTTACTGAAATTCTTAATTTTTGTAATTATCTAAAGCATATTACCTACCTATAAATAATGAATTGTTACTGAAGGAATAGATAAGAGATAGAAGTATCTATTAACCTACATCACACCCAAGCATTCAATCCCCTTTAGAGAAAAAATGATACAAAGCAAAAGGGTTATAATATATTAAAAGGGAAGGAAAAACAGGAATGTGTGTGGTATAAAAAAGTAGGTCCTCGTATGAATTTTTATATTGAAAAATTAAAAACGCTGTAAGATTGAAACCTTCTTTGGTAACCATCACAATGAACAAAACTAATTACGCTTATATAAAAAAGAAGGAAATATACTTAACACTGAAAGCATTTTTTAATAAATTATTTTGGCACAAACTTGAGACTCCATCAGGTATCTATGTATGTTATAGATATCGTGATAATGTTAAAGATACGATCTGAAATTTCTCAATTTTAAACAACAGGAAAAATAAATAAATGAAATAAAAAATAAAAAATAACTCACAAATTTAGTGGTTAGTTATCACTGTCACCACTACTTACATTTTGAGATCCTTTGCTGCAGTCTTCACAAATCATTTTACAATGTTCAAGGCATTTCAATTTTTCACATTTTACACAAAATCTTGATAATCTTTTCTTGATATGACTAGGGGAACAGTACTTCCTCTTCAAAGTCCCTGGTGCTGTTTCTTTTGATTCTTCTTCTTGAACACAGGGCGTTTTACATCAGATATTTCTTCAATCTGTAGTAATGAACAAGGCATGTGAAGTTAACTATCAGGCCGTCATCACAGATGCTGTTTCAAAAGTTCGTGACCTAGTTGCTTTAGATATGTGCCCTTAGGGTTTTAGTGATTTTGATACCCAATATAGGTAGTTTGAAAATTTATTCCAGCTACATTGAGAATGGAATGAAATAGTCATTGGTCAGCCTTTGGTTTTTCTGGATATTTATATTTTAAACTCATTTGGTCAACCATGTCGATCCCCTTTGTTTCTGGTGATGATTTCTGGTTTAAGCTGATCTTTTGTTTCCTCATCTATATGGCCATCATAAGGAAGACTAGAAATCAATGGAACGTTTTTGTTCCTATTAGCCTTGTAGGAAAAATCGTACCTTATTTGACAAATCTGTGAGTGCTAGTTTCCGCTGGTCGGTTTTTCCATACTCGTGAGCTTGCAAGATCTGACATTAATTGCACATCGTTGAACCAATAATCGGTCGTAATTCTCCGACCATTCTTTTTACAACGTCCATACATTTATTACTAAGTGCAAAAGGGCCGTAAATTTCTAGGTGATGATGGTAAAACATCTTTGCAACTACTAATGCAAATATTTTTATGCCATATTTGGTCGGCTTTTAGGTACAAACTGCTTAAAACACCTTCCTCTAAACGAGTTTTCATCCAATGTCACACACTGCCTAAGAGTGTAACATTTTTTTACAGTTATCATTGAATTTTTCAAAAGTCACGAACGAGAGCTAGACTGCCATATGATTTTCTTTCCAACCCAAAGTCTCTATCGTCAAATAATATGATAAATCAAAATCGTTTTAAATTTATTGTGAATCTGAGAATTTCGATACCCCCTCCCTTCAATGGCCCATAAATCTTCTAAGTTTACCCTGACCACCCTTATACAATCCTTTTGCGTATAACAACCCAGTAAAGGCTTGTATCCCTATTACATCAATATACTGAGCATCTCTTTCCCTTGAAAATTCCTTCTTTATAACGTCAGTGTACTGATTCATGAACTTTATAATGATTGATAATAATGAGAAATTGATGAGTGATGATGAGAGAATGAGAAATTGATGTGATATTTCTAGCAGCTGGTCTTACTCCGGGAAGTTATCTCAGAATGTTATGCTTTCCTTTTTGTGGAAAAAGAACTTTTTTTTTCGCTTCATACTATCTACAGTCTTACCTTTTCATTTTGTATTTACAACAAAGAAGTTGTCATCTTTTTTCATTAGCTGTCATTAGAATCACTGATCTGTCCTGAATTCCAGCCACATTCTTCACCAACGTCAGACTTGCTCTTGTCACTCTCATCAAAATTTTCATCTGTTCGTTTCATTGTTGAAAAGCAACTGATGTACAGCTTTCAGGTCTAAAGAGTTGTCAAGATCATAGAAAACTTTATCAGTACTTGTAGAAGCTATTTCGCCTAAACAAAGAAAGTTGCACCATTAGGCATGTGGCATCTCACAGATGCATCTCAAATTATTTTAGTATAAAACTGAAAACTGCACTCTAAGTTACAGAAAAACATCCATATTAACGAAATAATACAATATCATTAAAACTTCAGTGCGCTGCATCTATCGGATTTAAGGGACCATGCCGTCTGAAATGTGAAGATGCTGACCGCATCCTTGGTACTGAACCCTAGTGCGAGTGTTGATAGATAAAACGAGTAGCGTATTCTCACCCATCTTATGAACGCAGCACCTATTATGCATTTCAGATTCGTGCGCCTTACGGAGTGTTAATATGCAAGTATCGAAAAAAATTTGTTTTTAATTCTGAAATATTTGGAGTGAAAAGGAAACCTAGTAGTGAAAAAAGGACCTTTTTAATATGATTAAATAATTATCTATTAGAGAGTTTATGGCAAAATCAACTATTACTAAAATTTGTATTTTTAATGAATATTTAAAATTTAAAGCATTATTTTTGGGATTTATTCTCATATCTTGTTTATTCTTAGCAACTATTGCAGTGTAAAGGCCTAATCAGACATGCATATCTGGAACAACCGTTTCGGGTAATTCAAGCAGCTTGTGAGGGTGAAGGGTTACTGTGAACAAAACGATATGCTCTGACGTCAGCCGTGCCCTATCTTCACATTAAAAAATTACTCGTCAATTTTTCTGCTTCGGAAAACGAGTATCTAATATCATTTGTTGATAATTGTAAACAGAAATTGGAGCACCATTCTGTTTAAAATTTTATGCGCCATTAAAATATTATACGCCGTTTCTAATGCGTTTTACGAAGCCGACTCTACCATCTTTACCGCCATCTAATTTATGACATAGGGAGATGAAGAACCACATTAGCTGGAATTTCGAGCAATTTTTTCAGCTTACTAGGAAAAGTTGTTCAAAGCCGTTGCTATGGCAACTTGGTAGAAATTGCTCAAAATGGTTGTGCTTTTCAGGAAAATTGCTCCAAATTCGTATACATGTGATTAGGCCTTAATTCACCCTGCCTGCCCTTTTGAACTGAAACTTGCTTGCTATGTATACATTTTTGGGTTTCTTTCTTTGATGTGCCAAGTAACATTTGTTTTTAATTCACAACTTAACCTTTTTCTGTCCTAAAATGAGCTGGTAATGCAAGAGTGTATTCTCAGTCATAATCTGCATTGATTGTAGGCGGAGTCTTCCTCTTGTGAAGTTTCCTGTAATGACTGTCACTACCAGAAATCCTACTTGTCACTAATTCCTTCAAAACACCCTTTCCCTTGGAAAAATGACCTGATATTTGAAAAATTCTAAATGTTTAAGCTTTTCAATTCATCTTTCTACTTGAATTTGAAAATCATATTAGGGGGCAATTGTAGTGTTTAATTTGTAAGTATACATGGTATAACTTACAATTGCACATTACTTGGAATAATCATATTCACCTTTGAATTTAGACTTAAAAATTCTAAAAAAATTGTTGTTTAATCATAGAATTTAATGAGGTCTCTCTTTCCGATAAATGATGTCTTTGACCTGTTGTGTGTAGTAAAAATAAAAGTCCTAAGATTGTAGGATATTTAATTCAACAAACACATTTAACCTTATTGAGATAAAATTCTCCCATAAAATGAACTTCCTCTATATTAAGTATATTTGTAAAGGTTCCTTTTGACTTTTTTTATTGTGAAACGTTTGGAGATTTGATGCATTAAAGCAGTGATTCCCAAAGTGGTCTATATCGACCCCCAGGGGTCTATGACGACCTGCAAGGGGTCTAAATCAGCGAAAAAAATTTTTTTGGGGGGGGGGCCTATGAGTTGTAAACGAGGGTCTACAATAGTGGCTTTTCTTCAACCACATTGTGACTTTGATTTTAAAAGGTAATTTAATCAAGTGGAAACCAGACTTACTTATATAACAGATTTATTTACTTAATTTAATGAGGTCAATTTGCAGTTACAAGGCGACAGCATAAATATTATTAAAACGAGGACCACATTTTAGCGTTTTTTGCCAGAATTAAGCTAGGGAGTATAATATTGGACGTCGAAATTTTTCCCAGTTTCTCAATTGTCACTAACGATCTCCTGCAAAAAAGACGTTTTAACCTATGTTCAACTTTTAAATGCCCTTTTTTTAGATTTTGAAACTAGGTTTGAGAATGCTTTGACTATGACCACACTAGGAAATTCATTCATATGATCACATTGAGAAAAATTAACGTCGGATTACAAGAATTAGCCACTAACGAAGATTTTAAAGTAAAGTTTAGAAACGGTTGTCCGCAATTTTGGCTTTAAAAAAGATATACCTATTATTTATCCCAAATTATAAAATGTCTTGAGAAAATTTTGAATCGTTTTTCCGATTGAGAAGGAGTTTCCGTGCGCTTGTCAATCTCCAAAGCAAAAAAATATAAAACTGGACACTATTAACCGAGGAGACGTTTAGGGTTACACCTGACAAGATTGATGCCAAATGTTGAAAATTTGTTAATGTGCATTTCCAGATTCATCCCTCCCTCTAAAAGCATTTGTTGCTCAGTTATTTTATGTAACAGTTATTTAATGCAGCAATTAAATTTTAATTTAATTAACATGTATTTTCTTAAGTTTTAAGCACTATACTTTATTGTGTAGTTAGAAACTTAAATCTTTTAAAGCAATTAGCTGTACTCAGCTGTCAAAAACACATTTAAGTTGATGAATTTGCAAAAAATTAACATGTGGTAAGTAGAGGTCTACCCAAAACCGAAAAACCTGGAAAGGGGTCTATGAGGCAAAACAGTTTGGGAACCTCTGCATTAAAGCATATATTATGAGAAAGTTGTTGTCCTTTTATACACACTTTCATGGTAAAGTTAGATGTTTGCTGTTAAATCTGAATTCTAAATTTTTGTTATTGTACACATGTTACCTTACTGTTTAAAGCATTATTATGTATTAATTTTTTCCCCTTTGAGTGGATAATAAATATTTTCAGCACTTAGGAGTTGCTCTTTTTTTTTTTTTAAACTTTTGTGACAGTGAACTTGGTGTTTGAATTGTGTCAAAATGCTACTTGATCCTTTAAATTTTTGTAGCACAATGTTTCTTCCTATCAGTATGCATTTTGTTCAGGAACTAAGATTTAATGCACTCTCAGAGTAGAACTTTTTTAGTCTCTTATCAAATGTGTGATTTCATGTTAAGAAATTCGAATGTTGCTAGTACTTTTAGGTGATCATTGTTGAAATTGCTGGACATCGTTTCATAAACTATTTTTGCAGCGGTTTGAGGGGGAAAAACTCATAAAATGTGAAACATCTTTGCTAGTGAAATGTTCGTAGAGGTGGCATGTATAGATACGATATGCAGAGGTGGCTGGCACAGATTTCATTTTATAAATGATTCATTAAAGCATCAAAATCATGATACTCTTCACTGGAGTAAAATAAATTAAAAAGATACTTCTAACATACAAAATATTGACAGAAAATAATAAATCCGAACCCATGCACACGCATATTATTTCCCGAACTTATTTGCATTTCAAGTGTTGCCAACTGTAGAAGTTTGTTTTACAAATGGTATCTTAGTGAACTATTTTTTTTGCTGAACAGCAGTTATTTATAATGATAAATTGCCTTGATATCGAAGCGTCACCAGCGGACATTCTAGGTATATTTAGTTGTAAAATCTCTTCTAATTAACCGAGAACCACAACTTTTTCTTTGTAATCACCATAAAAAGTGATTGAAAGTCATGATAAAAACTTAAAATTCCCTGCAAAAATGCGGAAACGAGAACAAACTAAACAGGCTCCGGTGTCCAATCGACACCGACGGACGTTGTAGTGTTAAGCTGTAGAAGAAAAATAAGTAACATGTGATACAAATTTACAAAAAACTCAATTTTTATTATTTACTTTGGAAAAATTTATTTTAAGTGTTTCAGTATTCAAGGATTAATGTAATATGAATTTAAGACAATCTTACAGAATGCTATGAAGTGCATGAAAAACGTGAAACATGCATGAAAAACTCATTTTTTTTTATTGGGAAAAAAATGAGAAACAAGAAAATTTCTTTATGGCATTTTACAAATAATTATTAATGAGTGAAAGTTTGCCTCGATTTTAATGTACTCACTAAATAACAAGCAATGTTCATTGAAGATGGACAAAATTGGCATCATTTACAGAATCCAGATTGCAAAAAAAAATTGTTAGTTTTCAGATTACTTTAGAGCTATCTACTCATAATGATTTTTTCATTTATCTTAATAACAGATAATAAGTGCATCAATAATTAGTTTATAAATTAGTATATGGCCAGTTAATGGAGAAAAATTGGGAACTGGCTACTTTTAGGAATATTTCCTGCACTATTCCAGGAGATAGCATGAAATTTCATTTTGGGGTTTTAGGTCATGCAAGTTACAAGTGTGCAAAAAAGTGTATTAAACAATTTCATATTATTTTCATAACTTTTTTAATAAATCATTTTTCCCCTATAATAAATTTATTTCAATTTATTTTTAATTTTTGAAATCAGGGAAAACATTTGTCAATCGTTTTAACTAGGTTTAAAAAGGTGTTCAGTAGAAAATTTTGTACTTTGAAATTAAGATCCTAATTTAATATTAGTACTCTTTTTAAGCCCCCACTAATTCAATTTTTTTTTATGAAACTTTTTGTAGAATTTTAATTTAGGTTACTCTCTAAAGGTGAAAATTTCAGATAAGCGAAAAAAAAAATCATAATTTTCTAAGCACAATTTTAATAAACAATCAATTAAGCATAAGTGATTTTAATGAAATTAACTAAACTTTTCATTTGGGAACTAGAAAATGTATTCACTCCAACACATTTAGATATCATTCCTAAAGAAATAAAATTGTTTGTTGTGTTGAATAACACTTAGGGTAAGAAATTAAGTGGAAATGAAATAACCTGTAAAAATTTGATTTTATTTTGGGTGTAAATTTTGTATAAAATTGTTATGTTTTGATTGATGATTCCTTCTTAGTTGCTCATTTTACTTTATAAAGAGACATGCTATTATTCATTCTGTATGGTTGGGGATGAATTTTATTTAGACATGACAATATTTAATAAAATATACAAAATATTAATTCTAAATTCAAGATGTGAATAATTTTAAAATTGGTCAAAAGTTCAATTTTTGCAGTTAATCCTATAATTGTCATTTCATATTTAATTCTTTTTCTGGAAGTAAGTATTTTTAGTGACTTAGTATAGAATTTAGTAATTGGAATAATATGAAGAGGGAATGGCAAACATATTTTTAAAGGAATGCAGTGTATCAGATAGCATCAAATAATTAATTTCTCCTCGATCAAAATATTTAATTTATAAAACTGAATGCAAATAAGTGGCTTAGAAAGTCAATAGAAACCTGCTACAAATGGGATATTTTTTTTATTATAGTATATTCACAATTTTTACTATATATATCGGGGGTGGCCAAGACGTTGACCGCTGTCGACTGATCGACCGCGAAGACATTTTAGGTAGTCCGTGCGACCATTCTGATAATGACCTCGGATATTAACAATTTAATTTATGACTTATGACATAGAATTAATGAATTATTTAAAATAAAAATTTACTACAGTTTACGCTTTAAAACCTAAAACAAACTGTGCAAAGTAATACAATTAATTTGTTCTTTTACACTGGAGAATTAAATAGAAACAACTTGACAAAGTGGGATGCTTAGATTATATCCCGTAGCCGGCGCGATAATAGCGACGCGGCGAGTCGACTAGTCTACCCGTCACACCCGCCCGTTTAAGTGCTAAGAGAAGTAAAACATACCATTATCACAATGAGTGGGAAGATAATTTCTTTTTTGTTATGGTGAAAAAATGTGTTTGTCTCATATGTAACTCAAGTGTGGCACTACCAAAAAAAGCAAACGTCGAAAGACATTTTAAAACCATGCACTTAAAATACGCTAGAGACTTTCTAATTGGCAGGGAACTTCGAAAAGTTAAAGTGGTGAATTAAAGTCGAATTTACATTTACAGCAATCGTTATTTACGAGACCACAGGCACCAAAGCTAAAGCAGTAACATTGGCGTCGTTTAAAGTTACAGAAGTTTTGATAAAGCGAAAATAACCGTTCGAAGATGGATAATTGATAAAAGAAGCTTTCTGTAAAGCGGGAAAAGTGCTTTTCCATGATTTTAAAAACAAATCTGAAATAATGCTGTCAATAAATAATATTTCTTTGTCGCGTAACACTGTGATGCGACGGACTGAAGCTATAAATAATAATTTAGAGGATTTATTAAATGACGATTTAAAAGCTTGTAAGTTCCTATCACTTCAATTTGATGAATTCACGGATATTAGTGACATTACACAGTTATGCATTTTTGTGAGAATGGTTTTCGAAGATAAGACTTCAAAAGAAGAGTTATTAACTATAATTCCTTTGAAAGAACAAACGAGAGGCCAAGTTATCTACAATTCATTTAAAAACTTTATTGATAAGACAGGATTTCCAATATATAAATTGGTCTATTACAACAGATGGAGCTCCAGCAATGGTCGGGAATCGAATTGGTTTTATTGCCTTGTGCAATGATGATGAGAAAATTCCCAGTTTTACCAGCTATCATTGCACTATCCATCAACAGGTATTGTATTCAAAAATACTAAAGTCTAATGATATAATGCAAATTGCTTTTAAAATCGTCAATTCAATTCGTTCAATAAGTCTTCAGAGGCGACAATATCGGGCGCTTTTGGAAGAAACTGAATCAGAGTACGGAGATCTCTTATTGCACACAGACATGAGATGGCTCTAAGCCGTGGTGCTTTTTTAAAAAGATTTTGTATTCTGTTACCAGAAATAAAAAATTTTCTGAAAATGAAAGGAGAGCACATTATTGAATTGGAAGATGAGAAATGGCTCATAAAACTAGCTTTTCTCTGCGATATCATTGCAAAACTTAACGACTAAACCTAAATCTACAAGAAAAGAATAAATATTTAACAGACATGATGAGCTCGATTAAAACTTTCAAAGAAACAATAAAAAGGTATGCGTCTCAATTAAGAAAACATGAATTGAGAAACTTCAAAAACATGTAGGAAGAGTGCATCTATAATCCAAACCGAGACTTCGAAGATTTCGCCGAACACTTAGATGTTTTGTTTGAAGAATTTGAAAGAAGATTCACTGTGACTTAATTAGGTTGGAAGAAATATTCAATTTATGATATTTCCATTTAATGAAACTGTCAACATTGATGGAGTATCTGAAAAAATAGGACATTTAATAGATACCACATCAGTCACGGTCGAGGAAGAAATTATGAAATTAAGATGCGATATATTTTTCTTAAATCCAGAGCATCTATTAGCGATACTGATTTTTGGAAATTATTTTCTGAGGAATTGATTTTGTATTTGAAATCATACTTTGGATCGACGTATCTTTGCGAATCTGCTTTTTCAACCATGATCGCCATAAAAACCAAACATCGGTCGCGTTTAACAGATGAACATTTAATTTCGTGTTTACGCATTGCAATAAGTTCGTACCAGCCACAATATGATAAACTTGTTGCAGATATGCCAAATTTCAACTAAACGAAGTGAATAGGATGGTCAATTTTTGATACATGAATACTGTGATTATTTTCGTCAGTAAATTTTTATTTTGTAAATATTAATACTAAGTTTTTTTTAGAAAAATTAGATAATTTACCATTTTTTCTTGTTACCGAAAATAAATATATAAACATGTATGTTACGTTAATTTAGCTCTGTCATTGGTAGACCGCCTTCGATTTTTTAAATGTGGAGTAGACCACGGATCCCAAAAGTTTGGCCACCCTTGATATATATACAAATATATTAAGTTTAATATTCAGAGTGAGTGAATATATTAATGTCGCACTGTTCACGAGGGCTTTTGGCGACGGACCATGTAATTTTAAACCATGGTCAAGTGACGTGGACAACAACTGAGCTGGAACCCCCTCTCCTAACTGCCACACCACACCAATGGGAGGACGTTTCAGCTCTCGATAGATTTAATGTGCATCGCTGCCCTACACGGCGGGTCTTTAGTGGTACTGGGCTCGAACTCATGACATGCCTGCCATGATCCGATACCTTGACTACTGGGCTACGACAGCCCTTTTAATATTCAGGATTTCATTTCCTTCTGATTTGTAGGATATATATGCAATACTAAAAAATCGTTTTACTTTATGATGATTATATATGTGCGCACACCTGGTTGTGTATTTGAAACATTAATATTTTGTTATGCTAAAGACGTTTCAAAATATTCACTAAATTCATTGAAATTTTTAAATAATGATTTGGATTTTGTGTAAGTTTATCAAAATCCTTTTCAAAAATTTAGATTGTTTCTATATCTTTAATTCAGTATTTACAGATATTGTAAACATAGCAATGCAAGCTTTATAAAATATGCCAATTACATAACATGTAATTGGTTATAGTAATTTATTTGTTTTTGCTATGTATGTGTATATATATATATATATATATATAATAAAATAGAAGTGAAAAAGTTCTAAAACCTACAGTGTCAAAGATGGAAGAAATTGGAGTTCATGAGACACAACAGATGTAGATATATAAAAATTTCGTAATAGTTTTCGAACAGATCCTGATCAAAAGTTATGTTTCTAAAGTAATGATACAAAAAATTGAAAACATTGCATGTCTTTTTTTTCCATTTAAAGACTTTATACCATGTTATTTTTAAGATGTTATATGACTCTTTAGTTGCCTACAAATATAAGTTACTAGCATTAGTTAGTTACTTATAAAATATAACAGTTAATAGTTACTATAACATAACAATATATTGAAGTTTGAAATTTCCTTTTTTTCCCCATTGAAATTTATTGAAATTTTTTTATGTCTGGACTTCTGATTTCTCATTTTTTTATACACACACTGGCCAATGAATTAGAAACCTTTGAGATTTGCATTTGAGTGCTGGCTAGGGATGAAATATGCAGTTTTTTTTTATGAGTTGGGTTGCACTTAGTTACAGTGCTAGTAAAAGTAAGGTGTAAGAGTGCTTTTCATGATAAATGAAGTAAAATGGGGAAAACAACATATCTTTCACTATTTGAAAAAGCTTATTGTTCACGCCCGTTTATTAGGGGCCTCGATTGCAAAGACAGAAAAATTTGACTGGTTTCTCAAATGCCCCCCTCCCCCAGCCATATCGTGGCCGTGGTAGCCGAGTGGTATAGGTATCGGATCGTGGCTTGCCTTGTCACGAGTTCGAGCCCAGTACCACTAAAGACCCGCCGT
>BMAV01000819.1:110978-124986 GCA_019973955.1 Trichonephila inaurata madagascariensis
GGGGGTGCCAGCTCAGGTGGCGTCCACGTCACTTGACCATGGTTCAAAATTACGTGGTCCGTCGCCAAAAGCCCTCGTGTAGCTGAACAGTGCGACATTAATATTCAATCAATCAATCAATTCCCCAGCCATATCAAAGGTTTTCAAAAGTTGAAGTCAGAACCCACAGTCCTTCTCTAGATTATATGTAACTGTGGTCTGAACACAGTTTTCCAAGAGCGTGATCGGCAGCGTCTCTTAATTGTTTGGCAGAACAGAGACTACTGTGCTTCAACTGATACAAATTGTCATCCAAGGCTCTTCCCAACAGATTTCAGCCCGATCCATGCGCAGAGAATTGCAGAGTATAGGAATGCATAGTTGGGTGCCTGTGAGAAAACCACTTATTTCTGCCAGAAATGCAAAAGTTCGTTTGCAGTGGATTCGGGAAAGAAGACTCTAGACATCTGAGAATTGGAAACGGATAATGGGGTTGAATGAATCACGCTACACCTTATTTTGTACTGATGGAAGATGTTGAATTTGACGAGAACTCCATGAAGCCATGAATCCAACTTGACTTATTCGCACTGTGCAAGGATCTGGTGGGATCATAATATGAGGTATATTTTGCTGGCATGGAAGTGGTGTCCTGGTGTTCCTCGAGGGTAAGCAAATAGTCATGAGATACCGAGATATAATGGTAGATTAAGTGCACCCTGCAATGTAGCATTTTTGCCCAGATGGCGACTGTTAAGTCGAGGACGAAAGTGCAACTATACATTGTGCCAAAAGTGCTCAAAATTGGTTCTGTGAACATCAGTTTGACTTCATACACCTTCTCTGGCCACCAGATAGCCCAGATCTTAACACCATAGAAAATTAATGGGATGTGGAAAGAAGCTTTTGACAGCACTTTCTTTATCTAATTTACAAGATCTAAAATGCTTATGTATATAGCGAATCTTTGTAATCTTTTTTGGTATTCTCCGGACGTAAAGGCAATCCAGAAGCATGTAGACTTAAAGTCCAAACAGATTAGAGCAGTTATCCATGCAAAAGGTGGTTCAACAAAATATTTAACTTAGATTTCTAATTCATTAGCCAGTGTGTGTAGGAAAGTAATGATTGCAGTTCATGAAAAACATAGATGATGAAAAATGGATGCTGCTGCTGATTCATAGATGAAAGAAACATTGAGAGTTTTTATTAAGTTGTATTGGAATATTATATTTTGTATGTTATCAAGTAATAAAAGATTATTTTTTAATTATATGCTTATGGTTTTAACACACACACACACAACTCTTGGGGAAAAGTGGAAGCCGAAACACAATTCTGAAAAATAAATTTATATGTAAAAACCTATACAATGTAAAGAAAGTGATTCTTTTAAAAACAAGTACATTAATGTAACAATTTTGATATTTGTAAAAAAAAAAATTAATACCATAAAAATTCTTTTCAAGGCTATTATTGAAGATGAAGTTACAAAAAGATTTGCTGCTGAAGGTAAGCTTTTGTGTTATGTATATTCAATGATTTTACTGTCCAGTATACTTTAAAAAACCATATTTACTTATTATCTCACATTGTTAGTATTTTTTTTTTCATTTTAAAACTGAATTTGCGTTTTAAAATTATTTTAGGAGAAATATTTAATTTGGTGGGAATAAATGCTTTTATTTCAAAGTATCAAAACATTTTCTATTTCTTAAAAAAAAAATTTGGTTGGTTATTTTTTCTAATTAAAAGCAAATAACTAGCAAACTACGTCCTTGTTTTTCAGTGTAATGATGTGTATGTTTCCTTTTTCAGAAATAGCAGTGAAAAAAATGCTGCTTTTTTACTATTCAAGATTTTTTGCTGTTTATAGTAGCTGAGTGGCTAAGGTCATGAACTCATGGTCAGCGAATCATGAGTTCAAACCTTAGTACCATTAAAGACCTGCAGTGTAAAAGGACTGATACATGTAAAATCTCTCATGGCTGATAGTCTTCCTGTTTAGTGTGATGTGGATGTTTGGGGAGGGGTGCCATCTTGGGTGTTATTTTTGTCACCTTGACTGGGTTTCAAAATTATGAAGTCCATCACCAATAGTCCTTGTGTTGCTTCACAATGCAACATAAATCCGTATCAAATTTATTGTTTATATATGTTATAAATATTGGTTTTCTTGAGCTTTTTAATATATTTACCAAACAGTTCTTCCATTGGTTTTCTTTTTTTGGTTTCTTGTTACATTATTGCAAATATTGAATATAATTTCAGCAAAATTGAAACATATTTTGTCAGGTAAGTGTAATTAACTTTGAGCTTTACACAAAATCAAGAATGCCTGTGGGCACACAATGCATCTCACATGCTGTTAACAACCTGTTTTGGGTTTTTAAAATAACAATGCCATCTCTTTACTTTCAAAAGTAACTCTGCAGCTCTGTAATCACATCAGTTTGAATGGAATTCATTATCTAGTTGTAAACATTAAACATTTAAAATCATAAAAATAACACTTACATAAATTTTCTCATAAATCACTTGGAAATATCCAAACACATAAAATAAATCGATCACTCTAATAAAATTTGACCACTTTAAAAATTGATCTCTCCATTTTGCTGGGAAAGTTCTTAAATTCACCCATCTTTTTTTGTTATCAAATTTGTTATTGATGGGAGTCGTTTTCCATGTGTGCGTACCAAATTCTCAGGTAATTTTCAGTTCCTCGTCTAAACAAGTCTTCAGAAGAATAATACAAGCAATATAAATCACTCGGACCCAATCTCTTAATCTAATTTGCCTGCAAATTGTTTTCATCTGTTTGCACTCTCCTTTTCATAATGCAAGGATTGTTCCAAAACAGTATTCTTCTGATTTTATCCTTGAAAATGTTCTAAAGGTAATTTATAACTCTTCACACCTATCGCTGACCATCAGCTCCATGAGGAAGGATTTCAATTTCTCTAATTGCACCACTATAATATTTAACATTATAAAATACTATCTTTAGTTTTCATTATTCTCATAGTATCTAAAGTAATTGCTCCACACACATAAGCATTTAGCAAATGTTACAAAGCATATACATGTTAAACTACTCATTCTTACAATCTAAAAAACGATATCTTAGTATTATAACACTTCTTAATTTGCAGTTTTATAACACTTAATACTCCCCCTCCTTTTTTTTGCTGCAAATCTTGTGGTAATTCTCAATACTAGACAGATGCTCTTCTAAACTTTCTGCAATAGAAATTAAATACTTACAAAAATGTTGTAATCTAACCAATGGGATAAAAAATATTATTACTCTTGTCTAGGAAACACGCCATTTGTTTCATAATGTTTTTAGGGATTCACCTAAAGCTTCCACTCAAAGAACTTGCATTATTTCCATGAAAATATAGGTCATTTGCATTTCCTGAATTGCAAGTCCTGAATTTAACACTTCACTTGACATGTTACTTTCTTTCAATTTTTTTGTTATATTGCTATACGATGCAAAGCGATGATATACAAAAATTCGATTATTGCTGCTTTACTAGACACAAAACACAACAGAAAAGTAGCAAATATGTTTATGCATGTGACATAAAAGCATTTTACGCAAAGATGAAAACAATATTGAATTCTCATAAGTTATAAGATGAAATCATATTTGAAACATTAACAAAATGTTAAATCCAAAACAAAAACGACATAAATAGGATATGTGATCTCCCTTCATTCTCATACTTACACAGCAGTAGCCATACTTTCCATGAGGTGATCCACCACCACAAAATAAAGTAATTGTCATTTCTTTAGGGCTCTTTGACACTTTGAATTGGTGGTGGGGAAATGTTCAGACACAGTACAACCGAGGGGAGATCCCAAAGATATTAATTGAATTAAGGTCTTGCAAGGTAACTGGACAAGCCATCCGTGTAATCCCCTCCATGTCCAGGTAATCATCAACAATGTCAGCGAGTGACTTAAATAAGGAGGGGTTGAAGGTTCCAATCACTCATAGACCAATAGACTTTTAATTTTTACCCCTTGGCGCTTTGATCTACTTGATTTTTGGAATGCCCCCTTGCCATAAGAGAGCTTTTTTTGTGACTCGCATTATCCATTAATATCGACAGCAGGACCAACTCTTGCGGCATACAATCTCACAGTGGGTTCTAGTACTTCATATCGATATTGGACAGGCGGGCCGGCCCCCCCCCCCATCTATCGCAGTGCAGGGAGGTGCGATATCCCAACGAAATCTGCCCACACTAAAATGCTTTCACCTTGAAATACGTGATGCACACTAATGTTCTGATGTCGATTGCATGTGCTTTGTTCTTTCCAGACCCTTACACATTTGTCATCTGCCTCCAAGACAAATTGGGGCTATAGCTGCTAACTTATACGCTTTACACCTAAAATGTACGTCTTTTAACCTTTCATCTTTGTCATAAAGTGACTATTTTCTTCTCTCTAGCACTGATCAAAAAAATTTTGATAAGTTCTGGAGAGAAATTTTAAAGTATTCATGTACTCGATGGTTATGCACTTGATCTTAGTCTCAATATAAACTTCTTCTAACTTGGCCATTTACTTCTTTATATGTGCTTTTTTTTATAAATATAACCTAAATGTAAGGCCCAGTGGTCGAGTGGTAACGTATCTCGCTTCCACACCACAGGTTCGGGTTTTATTCCCGGGCTGGACAAGGTCGACGCAACCATTCATCCCTACTGCAGTGGGTCGATAAAGGAGTACCAAGCTTGCTTGGAGACTTAAACACTGGGGGTCTCGCTTCAGATTGACCACCTGATTGGAACATCTGCTCATGCACCTCAGCACCCCAATGGTCACAGATACTGGGATGGGTATAGTAGGCCCTGGCCTACATGGGCTGTTACATCACTGAGTTTGAGTTTGTAACTTAAAAGTTGAATTTCTCACTCTCTCTTTTTTTTAAAAATCATTATTGCAACAAGTCAATACTCTTTCGCCTTAGTGTATAAATTAAGTATACAAAAGTAGTTTTTTCTCTTGAATTATTTTCTGCTGCCATGGTAGTCTAATCGTTATGAGCTCATGGCCGGCCTGTCATTCGAGCCCCAGTGCCACTGAAAACCCACCATATTTAGAGGGACATGTTTGTGTTATATCTGTCCTAGTTCAAAGTGCTCTTTGCATGGTGTGGTAGCTTGGAGAGGGGTTGCCAGATCAAATGTCGTGCTCCTCACTTGGCCGAGGTTTAAAATTAATAGGTCCATCACCATTAGTCCTTGTGTTGCTTTATAATGTGACCGTAATATTCGTCACTCACCTAAGTAATTTTCTTTATGTTCTTTCAAAAAATTGTTCGTATATCATACGCTGTTTTGTTAAATTTAAAATGTTATGTGCGCATTAATTTAAGAATTTACTAATGAAAATGTCAATCATGCGTTTACTTCATGCATTCTCATTTTCAAAATTTGAAGATATGCTAGTCCCTCTGGATTGGACAGGTAGGAGAATACAAATTCATGGCATACAGTTCATTCATATGACTTTCGGTGCACATTAGTCCAACCATAGATTCATATGTATGAAGGTCTCTCTTTGATTCTGCTTGGCTACAACAGCAAGTATATATCTTCCGCGGGACGTCGTAACCCTTGGGTAATGGGCCACAGTTCTTTCAGTAACTGTTTGGCTTGTTTGGAGTTATTTCCGTAATCGGGAAATGATGGAATGATAAATGTTTAAGAAAAGAGCAATATTTGCGGCTGTCCTAATTTAAGGTATTTCACAGAACTCGGCTCTCAGTATTTGACATTCATCTTTTGGAAGCTGTAAAAATGCGACCGACATCCTGTCTTGAAAACTAATCATGCGAAATTTCTCAACATTTTTTTCATCAGCACCTACATACAACTTCTCTAACCCTTCACAATTAAGTAAATTTCTCTCTATTAAAATAATGGCCATTCTAATTTATATATATCGAATTTTAGCTGCATTATCTTTATATTCGATTCAAATCCTCAAACTTTTATGTGCAATTTTAAAGATTTAAGATCTGATTTTATTTTTTCCATTTTACAATTTTTTATCAATGTGAAAGTTTTTGAATACATTCTAATTAAAAGCAGTTATTGTTTTGGAAATTGATGATTTTCAAAAGTCAAGCATTTGCACGTGTGTATTTATAAATATTTGTATTTTTAAAACTGTTTGATGGTTATTTTTATAAATTTAGCCTGAACTTTTTTATTTGTAGAGCTACCATCTTGGAATTTATTGACCAGAACTAATAAAAACTATGCCTTTGTTAGGTACGTTAATTATTTTCTGTTATATAAATATTAGTTTTTAGTAAGGTGAAGCTATGGTTCTTTTTTTTTTCTTAGCAAAATTTTTTATGACGACGATGTTGAATTAATATCTGTTTTTATCAGCTTGACAAATGTGTGATGGGCTTTGTGGTTGATGGATAAGGTTTCTGAGCCATGAGTTATTTCAATGTGAAAATATAGACCGATTTTTTTTAAGTGATCACAAAAATTAGTTACATTTTTTCTCAATATTTTTAATGCTAATTCTTAAGTATAAACTCATAATATTTACGAGTTTATATAAATTTTGATTTATACCTACTTTATTCATCAAATTGGAATTCTTTTGTAATTTTCATAATTAGCTTCATGTAGTCCTTTTTAAAAAACATTTTTGTAATGGCATAATTTGTAATTGCTATGTTTATTTAATAAATGTACTTCTGAAGAACACTAAATAATTTAAAACCTTTGAGATAAATTGAAGCAAATAACTTGTAGATTATTTTGTTTGAACTGTTTTATGCATTCCTTAACTTGTTCAAATATCTTCTACAGTTTTGAGGCCTTTGGAAAATGTAGATTCAGGTTACGTTGCGTAAATTAAGAGATGAAGAGTATACTTGCCAAACACAGAGCATATGCTATTTATAGAATTAATGTAATGACATGACTGTATTTTTTTTAATTACTCGCATTCATTTATTTACTTTTATTAGCGTAGTTTGCATATGAATGAAAACAAGCCTAATAAATCATTTCTTCCTTTAATCTACTGTTGAATAGTATTCAAAAAAGTGTAGTACATGATGGAACTTCACACAAGTTGAACACCATTAACAGTGTTGCTTTTTTTACTGTATTTATCTGCGCAACTTTGTGATATTTATGCTTTTTAAATTCTCTCATCACACAGTAATGTACTTTACTTGTTGATCTGGGAATTATTTGATACAGACCAATTTAAGCTCTTTATTGCATAGACTAAAACAATATATGAACCCATAATTCAAAAATACATTTATGAAAAGGAATTCATTCAGTATACAGTTCTTTCATAATTATCTATAAACTTTTAATTCTTCTTGGTATCAAAATACTTTAAAATCTTGAAGTTTACAAATAATTTTAGTTTCACTAAAATTGTCTTATAAAATCAAAATTGTCACTACTGTTTACTCATGAAAAATATTTTTCTCGCTACATATGCACTTTTTCATGACGAGTATACGTAGTACGATCCAAAAATTCGGGGACTTCGGCCATTGATGACGAGGAAAGCTAGTACCTAAAATTAAACCACTTGAAATGGATTCTCCCAACTCTCCTCTACATGCCCAGGTTGTTTTAGTTCATATCATGTCATCAAACCGCTCGTGTAGCTGTTATCTTCCAAAGCTAGTTAGCTTTGATTCGCAATGCAAGAAAGATGGCTTTTCTTGAACAGCGTTGAACATTAAATTCTGTCAACGCTTAGGTGAAACACCAATGGAGACTTTGGAAATAAGTAAGGTGTATGGTGAATCTACCATGGCAAGATCTAAGGTTTATCGATGACATCGGCGTTTTAAAGAGGGCCGAGAATCCATCGAAGACAGTGAACGCATTTGACGACCTTCGACTTCACGGAACAAGGAAAATGTAGCGTTGGTGTCTTAATACATTCGAAAAGATCGTTTCCAAACACTTGCACAAATCACTGAGGCTATACACTTGAAGACGTCGTGTGAGGGAATCCATTTGTTGCAAACGATCTCAGTTCTGGCAGAGTGACAACTGATATCTTCTGAATGATAACACACCAGCACATCGATCCCAATTGATAAGAGTTCCTCGTCAAAACTCGCACTAACATGTTTCCACATCCCTTTATTTACCAGACTTAGCCCCGTGTGACTTTTACCTGTTCCCATCAAAGAAAAACATTTACAGGGACGCCGTTTTGTGTCATTAGATGAAGTGAAAGCAGCATCGCAGGAGGCCTTATGGAAGGTTGGGAAAAATGGCTTCCAGCTG
Organism: Trichonephila inaurata madagascariensis; assembly: GCA_019973955.1. NCBI lineage: Eukaryota > Metazoa > Arthropoda > Arachnida > Araneae > Nephilidae > Trichonephila > Trichonephila inaurata. Next base: position 119,276 of record BMAV01000819.1, read on the forward strand.
TGCTTCCAAAAGTTATACAAACACTGGCAGAAGTGTATCGTCACCCTAGGGGACTATTTTAAAGGTAGATGTGCTTCGGTGCTGTGAACTATTCAGGGTATGGTTTTCTGCACCTTGTCCCCGAACTTTTGGATCATATTACGTATAAACGGTTAAGTTGATAAAAGAAGGTGCGTTTAGAATCGATCATAAACAGTGTGCTTAGTAGCATTTACGGTTGTCCACAAAGCATTGATTTCATGAATAAATATTTAACATAAGTACATGTAAAATATTTCCTCCAATATTAAACTAAACTGTTAAATCCCTTTAACCTATGCGAAAGTCAGTGGCACTATCTATGTTTGTATAATTTAAGAAAAATATACATCACATCACAATATTTTCATGCAGATTTTCAAATTATACACATACTGCAGATGGAGTCAATTTTTCCCTGAGATTTTTGTAGCATTTTATGCTTGTCACCAATATGAAATGTGGAATACGATTGACTTCATCAAAATATTCTTTATTGTTTATGGCAGTGGTCTTTAAATGTTTTTTATCTCATACCCCTAACAAGAGAATAATTATAAGATATACCCTATATTATGTATTTATATATACGTATAGGGCCTGATTCTTTTATATACTCCCAGTTTCATTCTGCAAACCCTCTTGGATACATGTACCCTACTTTGGAGACCACTAGTTTTATAGTTTGATAAAAATTAAATCAAAAGATATCCACTAAATATGACTATCTTCATTTGTGTGAGGTTATTAATGTTCATCCACAGCTAATTTGATTGTAAAGGCATTGTTTTTTTCTTTTCATCCTGCGCCGGACTTGGACATGACTTCTATCAGTGTATGATGGGCAGCCCAATACAGTTCAGTGATACAATAAAATCTACAATGGTTTTTAAAAGTAATAGCTGTTGCTGGTCTGGAACAAGAGACCAAATGGTTTCTGCACATATTTGTAGCATTGCATAAAGGACAAACTGGAGAATCTGCTAAACGGAATCTGTACAGGTGTTTCATGAGGTAGTCATGTCCAAATGTAATTATAGGTTAGCAACACTGATAGGTTCTTGGCAGGTCACAAGTAATGGGACTTTCCTTTAAAGAACTCTAACTCTTCCCACCTCTGAAAGTCCCGAATTTCCTCTCGAAAATGAGCCTTAAATCTAGGGTTGTAAAATCATAACCATATGAATTATCATAAGCTTCAAGTTCTGATTTCTCTTAACTACACTCATGTCCAAAATTAGAGTCACAAACATGTTTTTTGTTATAATTTTAAACTACCTCCAGAAAAACTGATATAATTTGAATTTTATATATTTTGAAGAACGGGTAGTAGAATATCAACCTTCAGTTTAGGAAAAGATGTTGTTTAGATTTAGTTTTTGCACATCTACTGGATCGAGACCGTTTAAGCATGTGGGATTTTTGCTTGCAGTTTTGTAAGTATTGCATTAAAACAAACAGGTTCGCCTGTTTGCAATCATAATGACTTCTCATAATCGTTTCGATGATTCCTTGAGATGGAGAGCCGTTGGCATGGTTGAAGGTGGAAAGTCTCAAATGGAGGTAGTTCGATGGTTAAAAGTGGTCTCCCGGTTATGGAGTCAACTCCAAACGAGTGATGTTGTTCCCAGGAAGGTCGACCAAGACTGCCACTGGGCAACAATATTTGCACAGGATCACTATAAGGAATTGAACGCACGACGACATAGGCGGACAACGGCTCATCAGTTTGCTCGTGACCTTACTGCTATGTCTGGAAGAATTTCTAGGCAAACAGTCTACAGCCGTCTTTCACAGACTGTCCTTTACTTCTGGTGTCCTGTCTTGTGTATTCCTTGTGGCAGCGGTAACCGAGTGGTCAAGGTATCGGATCGTGACTGGCCTTGTCACGAGTTCGAGCCCAGTACCACTAAAGACCCGCTGTGTAGGGGAGCGATGCACGTTAAATCTGTCGATAGCTCAAACGTTCTCCCTTTGGTGTGGTGTGGTAGTTAGGAGAGGGGGTGCCAGCTCAGATGTCGTCCACGTGACTTGACCATGGCTCAAAATTACGTGGTCCGTCGCCAAAAGCCCTCGTGTAGCTGAACAGTGCGATGTTAATATTCACTCCCTCCCTTGTGTGTCCCTTTGACTGCATCCAATAGGAAATGCAGGATATTGTGGAGTCGGAAATATCGGCCGTGAACACCGCAAGAATGGCTTCATGTTCTTTTCAGTGCTGAGTCGAAATGTATCGGAGAAAATGATTTTCGACGAGCCTTCACCTGGAGAGAAAATAGAGATTGCTTTTATCTTTTATGAAACAAAAATAGACAAATTTTGTGGCATAGAAATTCTGGTGTGTGGTGACATTATGTTGGGTAGTTGTACACCATTGTATGTTTTCGATGTGGGCACTGTCGACTTCACAGTGTTATAGGGATGAGATTCTGGAAGCCTATGTGAGGGTTTTTGCGTGCTATGGGCCTGGACTACATTTTTATGGATGATAATGAACGGCCGCACAGAACTCGCAGTGGGGATGAATTTCATGAGACAGGGGATATTCTCCGTTTGGATTGACCTTTGAGGTCTCCGGATCTCAATCCTATTGAACATATTTGGAATGGTCTAAGAAATACTATTTCTCTGCGTAGTTCCCCTCAGGACCCCTAATAATTAAAAGTCGGCGCTTTTTGAAGAATGAGATTTGTTGCCACAAATATTTGTTGATACCTTCATAAACAGTAGGGCAGCTCGTTATGAGGCTTGTATACCGGTGCACGGTGGTTACAGTTCTAATTAGATAGACTTTTCCCGAGTTAAATGCTTTCTCTGTGTTTCATGATTTCACACATTTTGATATATCCTGTATCTTAATTCAAAATTAAGATCTTTTCAATATAGATGTATTGCTATATTCTCTCTTTTCTCGCATTGTAATACGTCTCTGTGCCAAATTTCGTTCCAAAACAGTGTATAGTTTATTAGTTTTCACAAATTTTGTGTATGTGTCCTTAATTTTGGACTTGAGTAAGTTATTATCAAGTGACATCAATCTCGGGACTTGCATGGTTATTGTTTAATATTTGTCATTATGATTGACAATATAAGTTATGTCATATTGCTTAGCTACGAACTCATCCTTTAAACTGTCAAAGCACATTAGTAACAATAATGAAGTATTTTATTCTAAAAAGTATTTGCGTTTAGAAGCAGTTCCTTGTTCGCAACTTATTTTCTGCACATTGTACCACATTGGAAAAAGTTAGCATCATTTTAAAGTCAAAGAAATTGTCCACAGTGTAAATTACAGAATTTATTAGTTAAGTTATTAGTTACTTGATTTCAAAGAAATAGTCCATATCTAGAAATGCCATTGTCAGTAAAAACTAAAAGTCAGAGGTTGCAAGAAAACCATGTATTCTTGACAGAAAATACATTTTCCAGATTCATTATCCACTTCTGTTTTGTGAATGCCATTCCATTGTCAGATATTCATGTAAGCAATTATTATTGCTGAAAACTTATGCCTACTGGAATTTTGTACAAGAATATTAATGTTTATATGTTAATTCATAAAACAAATCATGTGTGCTGTATTGCAAATATTGTGACAAGTGTATTTGATCATTCATTATCTAAGAGATTTACTGTTCAGAGATTTCAGAAAGATTTATATATTTTGTGTGAAATAATTAGAGTTAGTTGCTTTGAAACTTTTTTGGGGTAACTTTAAAAAAAGCAATTCTTTTTATGAAAAACTTTCATGTTGCAAATCAGAAGCTAAATATAAATACATAAACCTTTTTGTATACCATGTACATTTTGGGCATAAAATTTGCATACTTGTATGCAAAAGTTTTATAAATGTAAATGCTTCATTTTTCCTTCCAAGAAAGGACTCAGATTTTTTTTTCCGTAAATTTAACCATTAAGCATGGAATCCTAACAACATGAAGAAATTTTCTTAAATTTTGTGTAGTTTCTCAAATGAATTTTTTTCATCATATTTTTTACATATAATCTTGTTTTATTAGATTTGTACCATTATTGATACTTATATTAATTAAATTATTTTTATGAAATCCAAATTTCATAAATGAATATGAATAATTAATATTTTAGGTAATAAAATTCTTAACAACTAATATTGCTGTTATTAATAGATACTAGTCATCTTTCAACTGTTTTGATTACATATTCAAGTAAAATATTTTAAACTCAGTAAGGTAATGCTCGTTTCAATGAAATAAAAACAGAAATTCAGAAACAGAATAAGCCCATTCATTGTGTAAAGAACTCTTTAAAATAATCTCTGAATGCAATAAATAATTTAGTACATTTTTTATAGACCTATCAAACTTGATTTCGGCACATTCTCAAGCTCTACTTGCCGTTATTGAATTAAAAATTTAAATAAACACAAACCTTGATTATTTTTGTATTCAAGTAAAAGCATGCCTCATTATTTTATATTCAAAATCTTTAATTAAAGCATAGTGTTATCTCAAATATGTATTTTTATGGTCTATATCTTTTGTGTGAAAATCTAAATGACTTATTATAACCTACACTCTATCTCAAAAAATAAGCAATAAACAGTAAAATTAGCCATAACTAAAGAAGAAAAGTTACAACTATAAAATTTGCGTGTGTAAATGCGTAATAAGTTTAGCAGTAAAATATTCGCGTGTAACCACACATAGGGCCATGTAATGCGATATAAAACAGGCTCGTTCCAGCAATTGCTTACTGTTTGTTTGGTGCTCGCGTTTCTTTATTCCTTTGTTCCAAATGTGTGAAAATGAGTTGTTGAAAGCATTTGAGTGAAAACAGAGCTGTAATACATTCTGGAGAATGACCATCGGAGATTGGCGAAGCCTTAACTGTCAACCGTTCGATCACTTGCTGCTTGTGGAATCTATAAAAAGGGACATATAGTGTCACGACTTGATAGTGAACATCTTAGGAATATAATGGCCCGCTAGTACCGCTTTTTGTGTCTTCAAACTCAACGTTATCCAGTGTTCAACCCATCAACTTTCTTCAAGGGTTACAACATCATTAAGAATAACAATACCTCAACAAACTGTTTGAAGACGGTTGCATGAAAGCTATCTCTATTCCATAGGAACATCTTTCCAGACGTCTTTCGGAAGAGCTTGGTTGCAGTGGACTGAGGTTCCCATCCATCGGAAACCACAGCAATGTGCAAATGTATTGTTCACCATAAGTCCCGACTTTGTATAAACTTTTACCGATGGATACGGATCTGGAAAACCCTAGGAACTCAATTACAGGCTCACAATATCACAAAAAGACACAGCTATGGTGGTGCTGGGGTGATGGTTTGGGCAGGGATATCAGTCGTAACCGAACTGATCTGCACTTCTTTCGCCCTGATTCAGTGAGAGCAGTTGCTTATAGGTATTTAATCTTTAACTCATATGTTCACCCAAATCTGGCAATCATGGTCCTGATGTCATGTTTATGGGCAATAACGCAAGAGTACATACAGCTCGCGTTGTCAACCAATACGTGGAACGTGAAACATTAGCCAGTACGCTTGTCTGACTTGAGCCCAGTAGAGAATCTCTGGAACATGCTCGGGAGATGACTTTCTGTTCTTTGAAATCCTCTACAAAACCATGATGACTTGAGTACATGTCTTCGAGATTGCGTACCGGGGGGGGGGGGGGGGGGGGGGGGGG
>BMAV01000819.1:125386-208342 GCA_019973955.1 Trichonephila inaurata madagascariensis
AGAAAACTTTGAATATTTAAACGATTTTAATGCTTTATAATGGAGATGAAATGAAATCATTATCTGTGAAAATTTTGTTTTTGCTAAGTTATTTATTCAAATTACAGAGAATATGAATGAATGTATTTATATATGTAATTATCAAATTTTCATTCATTTAAATTTTGAATTGACTTTTAATATTCTTATTTTTTCAGTGTTAGGCTTTCAATTTTTTGGGGAGTTGGATGGATCTTGCGTTATTGTATTCTTCTTCCATGCCGGTAAGTAACTTTTATGTCAGTTATTGAATAAATATTGTGTAACAAACTTTTTGATTATAGTATTATACTTTTTGGCAAATATTTGAAAAACATTGCAATTTAGTCGCATTTTGCATATCCATTAGTAATTTTGTCTTTTTTGTTAATACTTATGTATTTTACTTTGCTTCTTATGTAAATACTTCTTTTTGAAAACTAATTATTATTCGTCTAGTTATTTAAGTGTCTAATTTTTTCCTCCATATTTACTAGTTTATTACACCATTCGTTTTTCAGAAACTTTTGAATAACTAATCTCAAGATAAAATTTCAAGCAATTTTTACTTTGCAAAAATCATTGAATGATTATAATATTGAAATTGTCAATGCTACTTTTGTTAATTGCGGCTTACTTTTTTAGAAGATAATTCCGGCTCTTAAAATTTAATAGCAGACAAGATGTTGCAAATAATGTATCTTGGAACAAATTTGCTTTTGACCTCTATAAAAACGAGTCTGTTAAAGTAGATTATTCTATTAGTATTTCACTTATGAATATTAATCATCCTGTCTCATTTTAAAAACTTTGGAATCAGTTCTTCTGATTATCTGTTTAAAAAAATACCATAACTACTCAATGTAATAATTTCTTTTTAAACTATAAATGAATTATTTATGTTAATTTGGTTTTAATAGTTATAAAGAAGAGAGTTACAAAATTTTCTTAACTTTTATTTTAAATAATTCTGTGATCAATGAAATTTGTTGCCTAAAGAGTAATCATATTCAATTTTTGTTCAATTGCACTTGAAGTTCCATGCATCTGAGATTTTTTTTTTGTGTTCTTTTTTTTCCAAATGTTGTCCATTAAATTAAAATAATGCTTAATCTCATTTATTTTACTGTCAGATAGAAAAGTTTCAAAATGAGATTTTAAACAAAAATGTATTACTTTTCTTAAATAGATTATTTATAACTGTACTTGCTGTTTGTTGGCTTGTGTTATGTACCAGTCTTATCGGCCTACTTTCAGAAGGAAGGTAAGATTTTTCAAAAGTTTCTTAAATTCAAATGAGTTCAAGTTCCCTAAATAGCTTTTATAATTTAAAACATGCAAAGTTTTTTTTAAACTTGCTATTCTTTTTTATAAATTTCTTTCAAAATCCCTATTTTGAAAGATATTTGAACATTTTAGAAATGCATGCAGTTTATAAAACTGTATACTTTTTTCTGTCAGCATTCATGTCTTCAATTGATATTTAACTAATTAAAATGCCGCCATTGATCTATTGTAATTTAAAAAGTATCACTATTTCTTCTCATAGTATTTATTTATCAAAATTGTAAAAAGTTTTTAATACTTTAAAAATAATTACAGACAATGCTTGTAAAAATGTTCATATATTATTGGTAAATCAGATCTGAAATAAAACTTAACTCTCTATATTTCTGCTGTTGAAATTTATATACTTAAACAGTATGGTTTTCTAGAAGTATTTGATTTTCAAAGTAATAAAAACAATTATGTACAGTTCACAAAACAAGTTAAATAGTAATAACATATGGACTTTTAAAAAAAAATTGATGAATTTGTATAACTAATTAGTCAATATAATTTATATCTAATATATATTTGTTCACACACACATCGAAACAGTCGAGTAATTAGTACATATTTTAATAGGAGGAAACTGAAAATGTTTCTTTATTAAAGAAAAAAATATTTTAATTACCCTTTTAAAAGTATTTTGTTGGTTATCAAAAATGCAGTACTTTGAAGGTCAAGAGATAAGGAAAATGGATGTCATGCAAATAGCAATATATGCAAGAGTGAAATTATATATATAGAAATAATGGTAGTGTTTGACTTGTGGAACATGAAGAAATCAGTGCTTTATGTAGCCATTAAGGCTTGCTATAACAATTGGGCAACTTGGAAACCTGGTTGACTGTGAAAGAATTTTTAAATATTGTGTGTTACATATAGCGGCACATTGTCTTGTTAAAATTTGGCCACTGGTAAGCCATGGAGGTAAGGAGTGATAACAGACTCCAAAACACCAGGTATTATGTAATGATAGTAATTACAATGGCTCAATTTCTTTTTCAAAATACATTGCTTCTCTCATGTGCCAAATTTGTGCTGGCCTCTATTGCATGTAAAATTTGTTTCAACGAATTTACTGATATAAATCGTTAACTGATGCTCAAACTTCTGAAATAAACATTGAAATGTAGGAAACAATATTTCAACTCTCATCTCTTAGCTGTTATTTAGATGTTTAATTGTGTGTGTGATTTTTTTTTTCGTGTGCCTGATTGGTCACCTGTTCTTGATTCTGATGCACTATTAATTTAAAATAAATGATCCTTTGTCATACTAGCTTTTAAAAAATGTTTAATATTTTATTCTTTTCAAGAAATCTCACTGAATAAAATCATTAAAAAATTTTTTAAAAATCACATTTATTTAGGAAAAAGGGAAATGCTGCTCATTTTATCAAATTGCTGCAATTTTAACCTTATAGTTTTAATTCATTCTTCTATTATTGCTTTGAGTACACAATTTTATCATTGACCTACGAGGCAAAGGTTGTTTACTTTTTAATCTTTAAAACTTTTTTTAAAAGAATAGTTTTTAAAATAGCTATTTTATTACTTAATTTGTAAATGAATTTGTTTCATAGAGGGAAATCTAATTTGATATATTACCAACTTTTATATAATTTCAACAATTATTCTCTTTTATTGTATATATCCGTGTATAAGACGAGAATTATTGGATCTTTTTTTAAAGTTAAAATACAGGGTCGGCTTTTATACGGATCTGCTAATGTTGGAAAAAACGTAGTTCAGTAAAAACAGTTCTTAAAAATTTTTGTTTTATTTTTTTGGTTAGCCATGTGCAAGCAATGCTGACCTTTTAACTTTTGGGGTGTTTTGAATGCAGTCTTTAATTCTAAAAAAAGTCACGTAATTCCTTGAAAATTTGTGTCAGAATAAGTTTCCAAATCATTCGTAATATTTGTATACACTCATTAGGATGTCTCTTTATGATCAACATGCAGCGAGTTTTACCTTCATGGCATGAAATATGGCCCGTCGGCCACATGTTGCCTTTTTTAATTTTGGCATTTCCCCTTATTCCAAATATTTTTTCTTCATTCTCGAACTTGTTTCTTTATTTACAAAGAAATGCCAAAACACACCATACTGCAAGTAGAATTTTCAGCAAACGCGATCACTTGTAGTTTTTGCAATAAGCCAAGTATGAACTTTTCTTCCTGTTAATTTACCAAACCATAAAAGGAAAATTACTCTATCATTGTTGGTGTCTTGCGTTTTACTTTACTGCAGTTTGATTAGGAAATATCTCACTCATTTTACCCACAAGGCAACAAGTTGGAAAACCTTGGGTTTTTCTTTCTTGTTTTTCCTGTTGGCTTATATATGGGTTTTGAATTTTGCATAAAATTTTTAATTGAACACGCACTCTCGGATTATATTCGGAAATATATCGTATGTACAATTAAAATATTTTGGGATGATTGTGTAATTTTAAAAATCTTTACTTTACTTGTTTTTAAAAAAGAGATGAGAGCATAAAGGAATGCTGTGTAATACAACAGGATTGTTTTTTATTGTTATTGGCAAATGCATGATATTTTTTCTATTTTCAGGTTTAAGCAGTGGTTGTATTGGCATGTGAGTTTAATGTGCTTCAGAATTTTAGCAAGGTCTTTTTCTTCTATTGTCACGTATCATAATAAGTAAGTTCTTATTACATTAAAACATAAATGCATAACAAGCATTTTCATTATGATAATTTTGTATAGCAGTATTTGATATTTTTAATTTTATTAACATGTTAATTTTGCATAGAAATGATGGGGACTCAATGTTATCTAAAATTTACCATATCTAAATTTAATTCTTTATGTAAAATTTTAGTGTGTGCATTTAAATATTTTTTAGGGAAAACAGAGCTAAAGGAGGAGGAATTTGTGTCGCTAATCATACTTCTCCTATAGATGTTGTCATTCTTGCTTGTGATAATTGCTATGCATTGGTATATTTTAAAATTTTACATTTCATTAAAAGTTTTATACATTAAAAGTATTTATTTTTTAGTTAATTATTTAAACAAAACTTATGTTGTGTAAATTATTTTTTTTAAAAGTAAAATTGCTACTTCTAAACCATTGTGTTTTTTATGTATTACTATTATTTATTGATTAAACTGAATAAATATTTTGATGAATATTAAATTTTTTGTATAAAATAGTAAAGGTTTTTGGTGGCCAAGGTTTAGCTTGCAGAGAATGGAGGTATTGTAATATTTGGGGCAGTTTTCTCTGAGTTGATAATTCTGATATATCTTTATTTATTAGAAAGTGAAGGAATACATTTAATTTATTATTGTCAAAAATAGAATAGCAATTTAAAAGTATTGCAAAAGTAACTTAAATTATTATTGCAGACGTGTAACTTATCATAAATAATTAATACTAAGGAAAAAATCCTTTTAATAACATTTTTGGAGGCTTTTATAAATATCATTAATCTATACAATTGTTTGGAAGTCATGCAAATGTTTAATTTAGTGGCAGAAGTAACAAATAAATTGCATTTCTGGTTATCCAATAAATTTTAGTTCTTAATACCTTTAATTTATATCAATAAATTATTGCAGAAAAGTATATCCATAAAATCAGGTGTATGTTGAATCTACTCACATAATAAAGATGTATATTCATTTAAACTCAATTTTTTTCAATTTGGGGTTTAAGGTTTGATTTTTTTTTTTTTAGTTTTATTTTTTAGAGAGTTTTTATCATTAATTAAATTTTTTTTCTTATAAAAAGTAATTAAGAGATAATGAAATAACAAAATTTAATATATCCATGTGGGAAAAAAATTTTAAATACCTTTTCTCATGTATAAAAATTTAGAAATAGCTTAAGTATTAAAAATCTGTTTTGCCAAAAACAACTTATTTTTATGAAGAACATTTTCCTGTACTTGTTAAAATATGATTTAATTTTAATTTTGTGAAAATTTATTCTGTTGATTGCAGTTTCAATAAACTTCAAAATGTCGTCAAGCCACTTTTAAGTCAACTACCTGAGCGACTGGCACAAATAAGTCAACATATAAAATAGTTTACTATAACAGAACGTAGCTAATTAACATTTAAATTAACATTAACTTTACCTTTGAAATATATAGCTAAATTTATTGTAATAAAAAATGTATTGATGGAGATTTATTAATTTTCAGAATTTAATAATTTTAATTGTTGGAGATTTATTATTGTAGCAGAAAATGAAAATTGATACCTTTGATTATTAAAGATCCGAAGTCTCTACAGAAAATTTTATTGTATCAAGTAGAGATCACTTATCCTTAAAAAACACTGATAATAATTGAAAAAGTAAAGTAAAAAACATTAAATTTTATAGCTTCTTCAATGCAAGGAGACACATTTTATTGTAAAAAAACTTGAATTGTACTTTTTGTAGACAGAACTATGTTGTATGCACAATACCTTTTGTTGAAAAACTCCACTTCTCCCTCTCATACAGTCCCATTTGATATATCTTGGTTATTTAAAATTTATTTCTACCTGTCTTAAACTCTTTATTTATTAAATAGGGAAAAAAACCCAATTCTAACTTAAATAAGGCATATTTTAAAAGTGATTGTAAATTATACATGAAACAAAATTCACGTTTATTTTTAAAACTTTTTCATATCTTGATAAATGTATTTTGTTGAGCTTGTATTTATGTATTTTATTAATATATAAGGTTGGACAAAGACAAGGTGGCTTTTTGGGAGTACTTCAAAGGGCACTTGCTCGTGCTAGTTCTCATGTGTGGTTTGAACGATTTGAAATGAAAGATAGAGCTTTGGTCTTAAAAAGGTAAAATTCCTTCAAACAAAGTATACAGATATTTATGATTCATGTTGAATATCTGTTTTTTTTATCTTATTGAAATTGTAAAGTATTTTAACAAAATACTAATTTTATGAAGTGATTGAATGTTTTTAGTCGCATTTTGCAGAAGAGTCAACCTGAATTAAGTGTCAGATTAGGGTGTGTTACGCTCAATTGGGTTTACTCGACTCTAGTCCTCAATCGTGTTTGGGTTGGCAACGCTCGCTTAGTTTTGAATTAAAAGCTTTTTTGCCGCATTTTTTTAAATAAAAATTTTATACAAACTTGTTTAGTAAGTTTTGTTTTATTTATTTAAATATTACTGTCGTGCAGCCGACTTCGATTCAACTCCAGCGAGTAAGCAAGAGTTGAGAAGCTGAAGCGAAAATAATTGAAAAAGTTATTATATAGGAGATTGAAGATAAGAAACAAAACATGGTATCTATTTTTTTATTCAGTAGAAAGAGCATTTAAGCACAAAAATGTGCCAAAAGAATTCAAATCCCAAATTTTAATTAAGTTAATTGTCGAAAAAGTTGCTAATATTTTGGTTTATATAAGCAGTGACAACTATGAGATTACGAGAAAATAAAAGCATTCATTGTTAAAAAGTACGAACACTCTCCTTTTGTTTTGCAAAGAGAATCTTAAGAAAAGTAAACGGCTTTTAGGGCATAAGGTTTTCCTGCCTTGCATGGTATTCGGCGTTACATAAAGGGTACTTACATATTATTGCAACGGTTTTGTTACATTTTATGAAAGGAGGCACATGGCTGCCAATTCAGCACGTATGAGACAGGGAAAGTCATGATTGCCAACTTAGTGAGTTATCTTGAATGTTGGCATTGTTGCAATAGTGTGTAAGTATTTATATAAACATATTTATATATTATATAAATATAATTTACATCAGTAATTTACATATACGTATTTTTAAATAATTAGACTAATTGACATTTAAATCTTATGTACTCATATGTAAATTTGTAAGAATGCATAATTATTTAAACATTGCCCTTTATAGAAAATGGATGAAAGAAACAAATCCACCAATGAATAGGCATGAAAAAGAGAACTACTTAACTTTCGAAAGAAAAATGTCATAAAAGAAAACTTGTGCATCCAAACAATTGGATTCTCTTACCCAGGATAAATCGGAAGTTTTCACTTCTGTCGTGTGGTCATAAGCACTCACACAATTAAAAAATTTTTGTCTCTTCACATAACAAAGGAAAACTTTCCTTAATAAATGAAAATGGGAGGATTAAATTAGCATTTTATACAAAGAACAGCACATACGTAATTATAGTACTGAACTGCATTTTCAAGTAATGTCAAAAAGGGAAAAACACTGCAAGATTTTACTACGTAGCTGGCGTCAGTGAATAAAATTTTGTGTCTGTGTGCCGCTTGCGAGATGTCGTGTTTTTCTACCAGTGAAGTTTTTATGTATAAAAGAAGTTTTCTTTTTGTTTTGTTTAATTATATGAACTCATCTACTTTTATATGGCAATAGTCAGTAATACAGATGTGCAATGCAATAATGCAAAAGCTACACAAAAGTGGTGTATACCCACAACAAGCCAGATCTCTGCATTGGTTCCTGCTTCAAGGCCTTTCTTATAGAGCAAAATTATTTAAAAAAGTTTAGTTATGCACACACACACATATATATATATATAAAACTAAATTATCTAAATTGTTATTTTGATAGTATAAAATAAGTTATTGTTTTTTTTTTAAATATTATAATTTAAATTTTTAAATATCCTTTCTACTAATTTCTTACTCAAACGGCTTTAAACTTATTCTATGAATAATTGTCAGTGAATGGGATATGAAGCCACTATCCATTTTATCCGCCACTTGATCTCTTTTCTATGTTTTCTTTCCTTGTTTTGTTTTCTTCATTTGAATATAGATGTCTCATGTTGTATAAACGAAAAGAACGAATGCTATCTTGAACTGGAAAGTGTTCATCGTTTGCATTTACTGGAATATAAAATTAGTAAAGGTTTATCAACAACAGCTCTTGAAGTAGTTTAGAGGTAGACAAAGGCTGTTTAAACGTAGCATTTGTGTTCTAACAAAATGTGTTGAACCTAATCAACATTCGTAATTAAAGGGCATTGTCTTCAAGTTTGCCAAACTCTTCCTTGGTCAGCAAAGTAGCTTGATCTCTGCCTTTATAGATCACACTTGAACCTGGAAGTTTGCAGGTGCCTTCTCATCCTGAGTGGTTCCTATTAAATCCTAGAAATCCTCCTTAAATCCCATGGTTTTGATCATGTATCACTCAATATTATTAAAGTTCCTAATATTAAAGATAGATTATGGTGGGAAAATTACTATATTAAATATTATAATGCAATTTATCCTTATGGACTTAATGTATTATACCAAGGAAAAAATATTCTAAATGCAATCAAACAAAATTCTCAAGAGTTTTATTACAATAATGAGGTTAATATAATATCTAATAAAAGAAAAAATAGAGGGGCTAGAACTAAAAGATTAAGTAGAGACCAAAAAGTCCTTTCAGATAGTATTATAGATATTTGTAATAGCTTTGATAACAATTTTAACATAAACCACATTAAATCTTTTATGTTTGGACTCAGTAAGACAGAATTATGTATTACAGAAGATGTACTAATTTCAAATAAAATTAAAGATTGTCATGCTTTGCATATTATTAAGGACATTCATAAATTTTTGAAACATAAACATAACATAAATGTTAATGTAAATAAGGATTATCAAATAGAATACTGTACATTTTTATATATGAATAAATCATATGATAATGTTAATTTTTCTGACATATTTAAAAAACACATGTCATCTTTCCCAATACAAAATATCACTATTAAAAAAGCTTTTAAATACAATAAAAAAATAGGTAGATCAATTTTTAACTATAATGTGCCTATAAAGCAAGATAAGTTAATATGTAAATGTAGTGAATTTAAAGATTTCATTGATCAACATCACAAGCATGTTGTTACTAGTGATCTCAATATTGTAAAAGACAATAACCTTAGAAACATTATGAATAAAGGTACTGGTTTTAGATTAATGATTTCGAATAATAATAAAATTATCAAAAATCAGTTATATAATGATATTGAGCATTTTATATACAAAATAGCTATTAAATATAGTATGCCTATAGAGGCTTTCACAGAATTCAAAGGTAAAATTACAAAGCAGCTTAATAAATATAACTATGGTACAGATAATAAAATCTTTTTAAATAATATTAAAAGTCAGATTAAAAATTTACAAAATAAATTTATTATAGTTTATGTTGATAAAGTGCCAGGAAATTTTGCCTTCATATGTAAATACTATTATAATTTACTGATCAACAATTATTTCGATAATAATACAGCTTTTATTAAGTCTTCTGTTTCTGATAGAGAAATAAATAAACGTATCTTGGCTTTTCATAAAAAGTTAAAAATTCAAATTAATAATAATTTTAAATTTCCACATATATTTCTTACTCCCAAATTTCATAAAGACCCAGTTAAATTTAGGACAGTTACAAATGGTTTTAATACATATATCAGCAAAACAGGCAAAATTCTCCATGAAATATTGCATGAAACAATAAATAATCTTAAATCCACAGCCATTCTTAAAAATAGTAAATCACTTGTTGAAAAAATGAAAGATAAAAAAATTTATTCAGTCTATAGTTTAGATTTTGAAGATCTCTTTAACTCTATTAATATTGATGATTTGATTAATATACTTGTAAATTTACATAAAGACAATTTATTTAATAATGTTAATTATGATAGATTTGGTTCACTACTTAGGTTTGTACTTAAAGAGAACTATATATATCATAAAAGTAACTATTATCAGAAGATTAAAGGATTGCCACAAGGTGGCCCCCTGCGAGCAACTGTCTTGCCAATTTATACTTACATTATTTTGAAAGTAGTTACATTAATAATTCTAAATTTTATATTTATCGTTATATAGATGATATAATCATTTTTGGCAAACAAGCCAATTTTATACCTAACATTAATTTTTATCCACATTATCTTAATTTAATACAGACGAATAATAACAACAATGAAGCAAATTTTCTTGACATACATGTCAAATTGTATGAAAATGTAATAGTTTCTAATATTTATGATAAAAGAGAAGATTTTAATTTCAATATTATAAAAGTTCCTCATTGGGAGAGTAATGTACATGTTTCTATATTCAGAAATATTGTTATTAATTATATACAACATAATCAATTTCTTGTGTCAAAAAAATCAGACATTATAAATAACTATAAACATTTTACTAAATATTGCTTAAATCAGAAATACCCAATTAATTTTATTAATAGTTATATAAATAAAGCTATTCAAAATAGTTAAGATTAAAATTCTGAGATTGATAATAGTTTATTACTATATACTTAAATATTTTATTGTTATAGTTATCTCCATAATCTAATATTAGATTAGAAATTACTATTATTTTATTCATATGTACTCTGGTGTTATTATAGTTATGCTATAATTTGCAACTCTTATTAATTTTTATTTCCATTCTTTTTATACTTTTGTTAAGTGCTACATTTCAGCCATTCACATGATTTAAATCTATATTAGGGTCCAGAATCTGGCAATAAATTATTTATTGCACTCAGATTTAGAGCGGGCTCTGCATTTTTAAGTGCAAATTTTAGGTAAGTTACCTCTATCTTGTAATGGATTTAGATATTTCTATCCATTATTTCCTATTGGTTTTTGCTCAGTGTTATTTACAAAAAAAGGGGGAAGGTTGGCTGGCCAAAAAACATGTTCAACCCCACTTTTATATAAATTATTTTTTATATAATAGCTGTCCTAAGTCAGTATAATGTTCATAACACTGCAGCATCCATTTTACATTTATTATCTCGATTACTCTTTTGTCCTTCATTGTGTGATTTTCCTGCTGTCTATGTGTTTGTCGAATGTTATTGTTTGGATGTTATCTCTTGTTAGTAGAGAATTGGCCTATATATATATATATATAAATATATAATCTTAGAGTATTTTGTGCTCTGCTGTATCTAATTTTTTTTTAAAAAAATCTGACATAGGGAAGCTTTGTAACTGTTTTATTGTTGTAATTGTGTATCTATTGTAAATGCTTAGTGTCATATTTAATTTTTACAGACTGAAAGAACACTGTGAAGATCCTTCTAAATTACCAATCTTGATATTTCCTGAAGGTAATACCATTGCTTTAGCCATTAAGTTTTAAAATGTTATTTTCAAGAAAATTTTGTTAAAATTTCACTGGTATTTTCTCTGAAAATTCCAAAAATTTAATTTTTGGAGGGTTCGTTTTTGTATATGTTCACACACACACACACACACAAACATTTTAACATCTTAAAGATTTTGATTTTTTAAAAAAGAATTCTTAATGAAAATTGTTTAAATTAGCCAACCATTGTTTAGTTAACCCTGCCAGCAGCAATGATAGTTTTTTAAATTTATTTTTTAGAAGTAGATTTCATGACTGGTTTTAACTTTTGATTGCTGACTAGCAACATAACAAAATGCTTTCAATAATTCAAAATAAATCCTTAAGAATTTGCTGCAGGACTTGTATCTAAGTTCTCTTATTTTAATATAGATGGTTACTGAAAGTTTATTTGAAATGACAATGTATAAATAGAGCCATTTGAGAAACTGCAATACAGACATTTGATTACCTTCAAAATTTAACACATTTTAGTTTTGTTGTATTTGACCAAATACTCAATGCATGCAGTTAAGAATGAGTATTTGAAACCTTTATAATTTTATGCTTTACTATTTCTAATACATTTACTAATTTGTTATATTTATAGAATTCCAAAAATTAAAATTGATTATATATAGGGTGTATCGAAACTTAATGACAAGTGGGCACGAGGTGAAAGGTGTGGAGTCATATCTTTTCTATGAAAAACTTTAGGAAAAAAATTTCTTAACACTGGGTTAAGTGAAGACGAGCATATTTTTGAAAATGTGGAAAATTGACACCCTCTACACTTAATAAGTGGCTTCGTGGGAAGGCAATCTTAATATACCCAAGAAGACAACCATCGACAATCGCCACTGAATAATTATTCATTCGATGAATGTATTAATAATTTGTTCCGCTCTTGCTTTCAAAAGACCCTCTAATATTTAAAACTTTCGATTATCCATCTGTTTATCATACAATGGCAAATTATTATGAGCACCTGGTATTATATTTACGGTCATATTTTTTTTTTATAAGTAATTCCATTTTATTAGAAATAAAAAAATTGTTTAATATAATTTTAAAGCAACTTTGTTGAGAGCTTCAGACTGGAAGGACAGGAAACACAAAGGGCTTAAATAAATTTGATTAATCAAGCTTACGTATTTTAATTCATTTTTATGTATTTTTTGCTTTTCTTGTGTCTTAAAAGTGGAATTTGTTGATACTAAAACATTTTCATTTTTTATGTTATATGCTGCAGGGTGAAATAACTGTACTTAGTTGTTCATATTGTCATATCTTCATTTATTATTCTTAAATCATTTAATTAAATGATTAAGATTATTACAATTCAAAAGCATGGTATGATCTAAATATTTTTAGGGGGATTTGTGTGTGTGCTCTCTAAAACGAATTATAAATTAACGAAATAATTCAAATATGCTAATAATATAAATGCTTTTCAAAGCTATATTTTTTAAAATCAAGGATTAGCTTTACAAAGAAAAAAAATGAACATTTACACGGTTTTTTCTTTTAATAGTTATTTAAATCCAGCTGAATGTTTCCCCACCCCCGCTTTCAAACTTTGCAGATCATCCTTTATCTTTAATTATTGCATTATGCAAAACATTTCATTAGTTTTAATGGAATTCTGGTCGAGAAAGCTCATAGAAAGCAAATCATAGTTATTTTAAGCTTTGTTTCATTGAAACTAACATCATGGATTACTTATGGACATGATTAGTTACAAACCAGTAATTGTTCTATAAGAGCGTAATTAAAAATACATTAAAAATTACGATTATATCATTCGATTACAGATGATATATATAATTAATATGATATATTTATGCTTTTTGGCTAATCTTGTGTATGATCGTATTAAAAATGAACCAAAAACAAAAAATTCTTATTAATGATTGAGTAGAGTGTTATTCATCAATGAATTGAATTTTTGAATTTAGTTTAACAATAATATGAAAAAATTCACTCTTCTCATTTTTATTGTAGTAAAATTTTAAGAATATTTTTTTTTTTTTTGTTTTATTGATGTGGATGTAAATGAGTTCAGGTTCTTAATAAGTAATTTTTTATAATAATTTATCAAATGCCTGGCCATTGATCACAGGTTGTTAGGCAACAAGATCTCTAATATTTCTTCACAATACAATCCAAACTCTTAAGTGTAGAGCACATGTCTAGATGAGAAGCATCTGTGACTTGTCCAGAAGCACACAAAAGGGAGTCAGTCATATTAAAATGATACAAATGAGCACAGAGGTAGTCATGTCCAGTCAATAATCTAAACTCAGCCACAGCAGCAGCATGAGGAGAGTTAGGTTTTATTAGCACCCTCTATGATTTATTTTTGGCAGCACTGGGAGCAGCATCTCGTACGCATTTTTTTATAAATCCTCTTAATTTTAAGTTTTACTGTGTGAAAAAGGAGGTCTCTAGTAGATTTTTGAAGAATATTCGTGCCTCTTTTTGCTAAAAGGTCTGCCATTTCATTTCCCCAAAGACCACAATTGGAAGGCACCCACTGGATGACAACCTTTGTCTTAATTCTGCTCAGCAACTCCCTGTAATTCTGGACCTGGGAACTTTGTTTTGGTTACTTGCCAAGGCCTGAAGGGCAGAACTTGAATCTGATAAAATTACAGCCTTATCAGGATTGGAGAGACGGGCAGAAAGCTGATGAAGGGCCTCGCGATTTCACCGTCATAATGAGTCATATGAGAGCCGACATGAGAGTAAAAGGAAAAAAGATCACAGAAAACTCCAGCACCAGCGCCCTGAGTGAAATCCAAAACGGAACCGTCTGTGTAGAAATGAAGCCACTCAACAGGGGGATATAGGGAATTAATGGTTTCCAAAGCAATGACACGAAGAGCAGTTGGACAAAGGTCATTTTTCCTCACATTCAAAGTCAAATCCAACCTGATACCGAGAACCATAAACTCCAGTGGACTTATGAGAGATAATAATTCATAGTCCTTGTCATTAATAGCATTATATTGGGTGATCTCCCGGACGCACTGAAGGAAACCCTTCTGAGTCTTTAGATTATGTGATCTGTTAAAAGTCGCATTTATGCCAAAAGAGAATATTTGGGAGTCTAGTAAGTCTATTATAAAGAATAGCTGCATTCCTCCAAACGAGGTTAGTCATTTTGGCTGTAGGTCACAAAGTAAATGCATAGCTAGTACAGGAATAGTTTTAACACCTCCATTAATCAGGTTTTGGAAAACATCAAGCATTCCCAAGACTATTCGAAGCAGAAACCAGCACCTCATTACAATAATTTAAAACCGGCTACACATGGTCTTATAACATAAGGGTAGCTCTGCCACATCGCTATTTAGCGTCAGTTAGCCTTTTGAGAATGGGGAGT
The DNA here is from genome assembly GCA_019973955.1 of Trichonephila inaurata madagascariensis. Taxonomy (NCBI): domain Eukaryota; kingdom Metazoa; phylum Arthropoda; class Arachnida; order Araneae; family Nephilidae; genus Trichonephila; species Trichonephila inaurata. The sequence continues at coordinate 140,214 of BMAV01000819.1, forward strand.
CCCTTCCTACCTTTTAAGACGACATGTTCAACATGCTTGGTCCATTTCAATTTGTTGTCGAAGATGTAGCCACTGTAAGGTGAAACATCATTATGCTTCAAAAGAGAGCCTCTATAAGCAAGGCTAGAAGTGAAAGGTTGTCTATTTAAGGTGAAATGCTGGCTAGTACTCTTCCCTAAGTTTATATTTATATTCTCCAAACACCAGATCTCTAGTCTCTCAAGAGATTTATTCAGGACAATATTTAGCTCGGACTGTTCTTCTTTAGATGCACAGCATCAAACAGCAAGGTCGTCTCCAAAAAGGGTTGCATTAGTCAGTTCATCAGAAGTAAAAATACCTTTCAGGTCATCAATAAAAATATTGAATAAAAGAGGGTCGATCACAGTGCCCTGGGGCAAGCCAGTGTTGCTTTGTTTAAAGTTGTACACAGAATCACCAAAACGAGTGGCATAGAAGTGTTGTGAAAAAAAAAACTCTTGGTTCAAAAAGACATACTACTCCACACACCCAAGTTTTGTAATTTCTGGATACATTTGAGTCGCCAAACTTTATCAAAAGCAGCCTTCGAAGTCCACAAACATAGCTGAGAGAGATCACCTCTGATTGAGGGCATCCTTTATGGATTGGCTTAGCTAGGTAACTTGTTGATTTGTAGACATCCACTTTCTAAATCTGGCCTGAGTTGGAGATAAAAGGTTATTAGACTCAAGTAACCAGCTTAGACGAGATGTAATCATTCTTTCCATGACCTTGGATAAAATAGTTGTCAAAGAAATAGGTTGATAGCTATTTAAATTACCCGAGGGTTTATTACTTTTAAGTATAGGAACAATGGTCGCATTTTTCCAGTTGGAACATCAGTGTTCCAACTGTAGTTGTAGAGCTCTAATAGCAGAGAGAGTGCATTTCTGCCAAAGTGTATCAGGAATTCAGGAGGGAAATTATCTCGACCAGGGCTCTTGCCACTCTTATTGCGTTCAATAGCCTACCTTATTGAAGTTTTTGTAAAAAAGTCAAAACACGGCTACTAAATTTCAACGTTTTTCTGGTGGATGTTTATCTTATTGTTCAATAATTTGTTCACATAGTTGTAAACTTTTCCCCATCCTTCCTATAATCGATTTTAGAAATGAAATTATTGAAGCATTTTCTTTTAGCAGAAAGAATTTCTTTATAAAGGATAGCAACACATTTTCTCCAATATTGAATATCCTCGGGCCTTTCGGAATGTTCTGCTGTAGTACGAGAAATAGAAGATTTTTCTTTAAGAATGACTAGATTTTCATCCCAGAAAGGTTTAAATTTAAATTGCTTCCCTCTTGGTATCCTATTTTTTTGCAGTACCAAAAATAATTTTTGTATATCTTGAAAAAGCGCAATCAATTACTCTTGCTTGTGCTTCACAGAAACTAGAAGTAGAACTAAAGATAGATTCAAGGTCTAGAGAGAGTAAAAGCATTCCAATTAGCTTTAGTAAAGTTCCATCTGTGCCTGACAGAATTCCCCTGTGATTTCTTAGTGTTAAAGTTGAAAGTATTAACAATCATGTGGTGGCTAGAACCAGGATCATAAATTACTTCCCTCTCTGCAACATCGGGAATGTCTGCAGAGGCAGAAGTCAAGTCTGAAGTAGTTCCACAGCCGTTATAGTGTAGATAGGTAGGAATGTCTGATTAATTATACAAAAGCTCCAATTTATCAGTTCAAAACATCTTGAATCACCAATCCAACAGAATTTGCGTCCTTATAATTCCAGAGTTGGCTGTGGGCATTGAAGTCGCCCCAAAGAATAGTTTTACTGGAGATACTCAGGAGACCAAAGTCAAGTTTGGTGTTACTGAGTGGGCTGTAACACAACCATAAATTTTAAAGTGTTTTTTGCCTTTCCACACATCCAGTTTTATTATTTCAGCTTCGTTGTTTGAGGAGAAATCACTTATTTCATGCAAGTCAGAAATCAAGCCTTTCTTAACTCTGATCAAAATACCGCTGGCGATTCTTCTCGATTTAGGGAGAATTTTAAAATAATAAGGTCCAAAAGTGTGGTATTTCAATGATTCATGAGACAAATTAGCTTCATCAGTAATAAATACATCAATATCATAAGAGTTTATAATAGTCAGCAATAGTTCTTTTTTTCATGAGAAGTACTGCTAGTGTTTCACTGGAGAACTCTCAAACGTTGCAAATGCTTAAAAGGACAATTGACACTTGAATTCGAATGCATCACATAAAAGATTTGTACAGAGCGGCAGTCGCTATAGCAGATTTAGCATTACCCAGGGTGCACCACAAGGAGGCCTGCTACGTTACACCCCATTTTTTATTATTAAAAAATTATTTATCATTATTTTTTCTAATAATAATAAATAATAATTTTTTATACTTTTTAAATATATGTGTGCACCTAAATTTGTACAAAAATTCTCTGTATTAGTTCTTGTAAATGCCAATTCATTTTCTAATTTTACTAATTTAATTTGTTTATTTAAAAGCCAAAATTGGCATGTAATGTTTTTATTTTGTTAGATCTCGTTATAAAAATTTTTAGGAAAATTAAAAGAGATGTGATTATTTTTGTCATAGTAAATATTGTTCAGAATCAATCGTGTCATTTAGATAAAAGTTATATTAGAGGATTGATACATTTTTGAAAATCAACTGGTATCATTTGGTTATTTTTTACTGTTAGAAGCTCTGAAATAATGCTGTTAAGGCTGTTTTCGCCATTTGTATGACAGCAGGAACTTAATGCAGAGCACATTTTTGGACAGAAAATGTCTCAATTTTTATAAAAAATTTGTGAAATTGTAACTCATGCATTTGTGTTTATAATATAGTGTTTTTAAAATTTCAAAATATTTCATAAAATAATCGGTTTTTTCTTTTAACATGTAAAGGTAAAGCTCATTTAGCATTATGGTATAGGAGAAAAAATGAGAAACACATTTTATAAAAGAAAAAATGTGTCAACTCGGATAAAAATGAGTAGTATGATAAAATAAGTGATTATCTACAGGATGGTGAAACCAGAATATAATATTAATGTTTGAGTATTTTTATATCTGAACAAATATTCCGAATTTGGGTCCTATTCTTTAACATTAGCCGAAGACAGCCTTAAATGTGAACATAACCAATTTATCTTTAATATTAAAAAAGGAATGAGATGTAATTTTTTTGTGGTATATACGAGGGTGTGAGTTTGAAAGCAAGTTTCCCCTGTGGTCAGAGTTGTGTATGAAAGTCAAAACATAGAATGAGGTATTAAGGTCGAGATTTTACTTTATTTTTCCACATAAGTACCAAGTACATTGAGACATTTGTCATACCGCTTTATAAGCTTAATAAAGCCTTCCAGAAAAAAATCAGGGCTTTGCATATGGAAGAAGCATTTAATGGCTTGTTTGACTTCGCATTGCTTCCAAAGCACCTTGAGTGAAATGGGGTACCCACGATTCATCCCACGTTACAATCCAAAACAGAAAGTCATTGCCTTTCTCATGGTAACGTTCGAAATGTTCCAGGCAGACCGCCATGCGTTGTTCCATGTATGTCGGGGGCAGTTGTCAGGGCACACACCTATCGTTCTAAGACTTTCCTATATCGAAGAATGCTGTTGATGATCTTTTGAGGAAGGTGGATGACATGATTAAAGCAAACCGGCGTATCACCATCGATGAACTCGTGAAAGAACTTAGATTCGGACATGAGCAAGCTCAAAAGATGCGATGCCCTGAATTTTTCCTGGAGGGCTTTTTGAAGCCTATGAAGCGGTATGACAAATGCCTAAACGTGCTTGGTACTTACGTGGAAAAATAAAGTTATACCTTATCTTTAATGTGTCTCATTCTCTGTTTTGACTTTCATACATTACTCTGACTACAGTCGACAGGGGAAACTTACTTTCCGACTCACCCTCATATAACACAATTGTGAAAATTAAAATTTGATTAATCAACTAATTTAAGTTTTCCTAATTGATTTTGTATTAAAAAAAAACTCTTGATTTGAGATCAATAGGAATTACTTATATACAAGAAATATATCTTGTTTGTTGAAATATTTAAGGGTCAGAATACTCAGTTATGCAAACCCTTATATATTTATGTTTATAAAAATATCTGCATTTTCAAGTGGGTATTTATAAACTTATGTGTATATTTTGATTTGTGAATTTGACTAATTGCATAGGATTTGATTGAATAATATTTTTTTCCCTTAGGAACTTGCATCAACAATACATCTGTGATGATGTTTAAAAAAGGAAGTTTTGAAGTAGGGGGTGTTATATATCCTGCGGCAATTAAGGTAAATTAATAATAAAATGAATTATCAATATCATTTTGTTTAGACTATTTCAAGGAATTAGCTTTGGAATAGCTGTGTGGAGCATTTATATTTTGTGAAACATTAGCATAAAGAAAACATTTGTTAATTCATGCAATAAAAGCTGCATAAGATGTTAAAGAAAGCTTAGATTGAATTTTTTAATCATATTTATTACTGCTTGTATTTGAAGAGATAAACACGCTACAATTATTTCTATAACTTGATTCTCTAACATTATGAACTTGGTAAAATAATCCAAGTATGTCTAAGTATTTGATGTATCTTAAACGATCATTTTTAGAGTTATTTATCGCGAATTCTACAAAAATTCCTAATAGTTGAGCAAGACTGTTCTTGTGTCTTATATTTGTCATTTAAAACAAATGAACTGTAATCCGGAAAATACTAATTTTCCTGGCTGAGTTTATGGGACCAATGTTATGCTGAGTTATGAGTTCCAATCTTGGACATTTTGGCTGCATTGAAATACATTTAGATATCTTATGGATCGAGAATTCGCGCGAGAACTGTTACTAACAAAATATAGTTTGGAAAGACTGAGGCTGTCAATCCATTGAAGAAGATAGATAAATATTATCTTCATTTTCTCAAGTTCTTTCTTATCTTCAAAACTGAATGCAATTGAATGTTTTAATATTCATAAAGTTTAAGTAATAGTATTAAAATGTATTTATTAAAATTCTAATTAACAATAGAAACAGTTTTATATCTAAGAATACCTCCTTAATGTATGATCCGAGCAATATATGACTGCAAAAAATAAGTAAATAAAGCTGACAAATCAGAGAAAGATAAAAATAATTTCAGGTTGTACTTTTGTTAACAGTACATACACCAAAGAGCACAAACATTTTGAACACCTACTGAATAACACATTACACCACTTTCTGCCTGCAAAACAGCTGCAACATCTTAACATGGATGTCACAAGTTCTTGATAGATGACTAGATACAGGTTGTATCAATTGTCTGAACAGTGGTCACATTAAGTCGAGATATACCGACATGATGTTTGATCTCTGAGTTGTGCCTATCTATGAAAACCCAAATGTGCTCCTCCGAGTTAGGTGTCCAGAACATTTATGGAAATTCATGTTTATGCTCCTCGAACCATTCAAACGCAATTTTAGCCTTTTGACATGGGACGTTGTTCTGCTGGAAGATTCTATTTCCATTTGAGGAAACTGACGCCGTTTAAGGGTGTAAATCATCCGCAGTTATGCTCAGACAGTGCACAACTTTCACAGTCCCTTCCGCCTGAACTATGTACCAGAGTCAGCCATATAAACATTCTACAAAGCATAATACCGACACCACAAGCCTGTGTATAAACTGCTGAACATGGAGGAGCAACTGTTCGCCTTGAAGATGACTCCTACTGACACGATCATTGACGTGATGAACCCACAAGTGAGACGTTCACTGTGTAGCCCCAAATCCAACAATGTCTGCTGTGATATGTGTTCTGAAACACTTTTCGTGAACCTGCATTGTATTGGGCAGTCAGTTGTCCCACACGCGCCTATTTGGCTTTACTAAGCGGAACAGTCTGCTACTTTCTTTGTCTGCTATGATGCTTGCACATCCAACGGGGTTTGCCGTGTGCTGCTGGTTTTGCCATCATTTATCCATTTTTCACAAATACTAAAAACAGCAGATCACGAACAACCTGCCAGTCATGGTGTTTTGGAGATGCTCGTTCTGATTCCTTGGTCCATTACAATCTGCCCTCTTTCAAATTCGCTTGGACCAGTCGCTTTTTCCCTCACTTGCCAAAGTAAGAGAAAGAATGTTAGCCTTCTTTCTCCAGCACTATTTAGAAACCATTCTCTCTTAACCACGCGGCTTCCACATCATTTATTGATAAATATGGAGGTGTTTATAATGTTTTTACTCGACGGCGCCTATTGTACGTATGTTACGGTTATATGTTTCTAAAAATACCGTGATATTAACATTAATCAACAAACCATAAGACAAAAAATCCACAGAAAAATGACAAAATACCTAATCTGCACCTACATATATGTATATAAACTTATATATAACTTTAGATTTAAAATTACTTGGTTGTAAGATGTGCTGCTAAGTTATTTGAAAATATATATATAATTCTTATTATAATAATAGTCATAATTGACTGCCACTTACAAGGGGAGGGCACGACTAAGGAAATTCATTTAGGGTCGAGTCTTTTTGTAATAGTAGCACTCCTTTAGGGTGTTCAACCCACAATGTTATTCTGCCGAATGGCCAGTCAATTCGAAGAAAATAGCCTTCGAAATTCATGCTTAGCTTTTATAAAATTAAATTTTAATTACCTCTGGTGCAATGGCGCAGTTGGGAGCACGCCTGCTTTCTACACCGGTGGGTAGGGTTCGAATCATGTAATCAACTTTTTTTTCCAATTTATTTAATTTTTTTTACTCTATAAAATCAAAATAATTACATAAAATGTCATTTAATATTTAATAAACCTTTCATAAATAAATTTATTTAATTTTAAAAAATAATTAAATGAATTGAAAAAAAAGTTGATTGCGTGATTCGAACCCTATTCGCCAGCGTAGAAAGCAGGCGTGCTCCCAACTGCGCCATTGCATCAGTAGAGGTAGTTAAAATTTAACTATATAAAAGCTAAGCATGAATTTAGAAGACCATTCTGTGGAATTACATTGAAGGTTGAACACCCCAAAGGTGTGCTGCTATTACACCTAGTCTCAACCACAAATGAATTTCCTTATTCGTGCTCTCCCCTTATTAGTTTGATGAATGAAAATATAAACAGTAATTTTATTTTCTCTTTATTTTCTACAGCATATATTGTGTAATTGGCTTTTAATTAATCAAGCATTGTTTTTAACAAAATATGTACATTATTTTTTTGAAGTACTATTTCCTGCTAACCTGCATAATATGCATAAAGATATTCAAGGAGCATGAAGCGTAAAAGGAGACGAAAAGCTTCTGAATAGCATTTCACTCTAAATATCATTCATGGAGATGTTGTGAATGAAAGGGAAATATAAAAATTATGAAATGAAAGTCTGATTTTTTTATGGATTTATTTGTAGATTATGAAATATGTAGCTATGTATCGAAACTATTTTAAAGTTTATTAAAAAGTAACTGCTTGTGTATATTTTTCTTCAGTTTAAAATAGTTTTTAATCCCCTTTTCAAGCTCTGTTTTGTTTACTCTTATCTAGTATGATCCAAGGTTTGGCGATCCGTTTTGGAACAGTAGCAAGCAAGGTTATATGCATTATTTATTGATGATGATGTCATCTTGGGCAATAGTATGTGATGTCTGGTATTTACCACCAATGTATAGAGAGGTATTTTTCCCCTTATAATTACTGTTCAATGTTTTTGTTGTTAATTTTTGAATTATAATTTTGTGATATATTTATAGGAAGGAGAAAGTTCTATTGACTTCGCTAAAAGAGTCAAAGCTGCAATATCCAAACAAGGTGGTTTGGTTGATCTTGAATGGTAATGAATTTGCTCAGAAATTTTAAATTAGCAGTCCCATTATTAAAAATTGAATATTTAGTTAAAACCTAGCTTTTCAGTTTTGTAGATTATTATGCAAATTTTTTTCCCATATGAATTATTCATTGAAAATATTAGTTTTGGATAATGCTATCGAGATCAAGAGACCAAATCATTCTTTTGGAATATTACTTTGAAATAAATGCACACTGGTCATTAAAATTAAATGGTGAGAAAAATTGTGTTCACTAAGTTAACGTTACAACCAATGCCCAATGCTGAAATTTTTTGTTAATAAAATACAGTTGAACACACACACACGAAAGTGCACTTGCGCTCATATGTTTGGTCTAAAATTTGCAAATTCAGTGACTGATAATGTGGGGCTCAATGGACGCATGTTGAAACTCCTTTCTGTAGTGTTTTAAGTGAATTTGATTTCAGTGAGTAATCAGTATTCATTAGTTATGACTCAAAGGCAACACTTAAGTGGCGATCCAGAGTGTTTAATAATTTACAGAATCGAGGGTCAAACACTAATGGAGGTAGTCCAAGATTTGAGTATCCCTTGAAGTGTCATATTAAGAGTTTGGAGTCGTTTTGTTTAAACACTGGATCACAGTAGACTGCATTGCCAATGGCAACCAAGAGCAACAACTTCATCTGAGTGACTTTTTTGTCATTTTCGGTTGGGAAAAACTGTGGAGAACTGCAAGAAATTTGGTTTTAGACCAAACTGCCACAGGAACTTGAATTAGCCACTCTGATTTAGCCGCACAAAAACTTAACGAGGTTGGTTTATATACGAGAAACCCGATGTCCCACTTACTGAAGCTGTAGAAGGGGCCCATTTAACCTGCTGCCGTTGTCATGTTTAATATAGCCAAGAAAACTGGGACCAAATATGTTTACTGACAAGTCCAGATATAGTCTGAATATTGATTTTAGACATGTTTTGATCTGGAGAGAGGAATGAACACGCAACTTGCCTTTCTTGGGTCATGAAATATCTTGTTTCCGCATCTGCAGTTGAATGGTTTGTGGGAGAAATCATGATAAATGGCCGCATCGAGCTGCATCTTTCAAACAGGTTCCGTAACCACACAGACATAAGTACACAAGGTGTTGGGACCCCGAGTTAAAATGTTTAGGGAAGGGGGTGGGCTCAGGGCCGTTTTTAACCTCCCTGGCGCCCTAGGCACTTTGGATAGTTACACTCCCCTTGCCTATTTTCAGAGCACCCCCTTCCTCTTTCAGTTTTTACCTTACAAATTTTGTTTCGGGAGGGATTTTCCCATAACTGTTTTACTCATTTCCTTTCTTGGTTTTTGCTCTTTAGAGAATCTTTCCATTGTCTACCACCTATAGACCCACCGTGTCCTAGACTGACAGCCATAAGGAAAGGATAGTGTCATGGTTTGGCCACTCTTGTTTTTTTCTTACCTTACAGCTTCACGGACAACCCAACTGCCCTTTTGTCAATTAATACAGTAAATTAATGAAATAATTTGCAATCACGGTATAGAGTACACATTATTGTGTAAGAACTGTTTTCAACTTGTTAATTCTCATCTTTTTCATCGCTTATTGCTTTTTTTTTACTTTTAGACATCCTTATTTTTTGTTGAATCACTGTCATTGTACTTGTACAGCAAAGATTATCTTCGAGCTTTGGTCACTGTGAAATTGTTAATGACATCATTGTAAATCAATTTCATTTGTAATATGGTTCTGAGTGCGTAGCAACATCAAGCTTTTCATTTTCCATAGTAGATCTTATTTCAGTCCTTACTCTCATTTGAGCAGAAATGCTTCTCTCATGATTTGTTAGGTGGTAGTACATTCACTGAACTTCAATTTTTTCCCCTCTTATTTTGCCCCCTAGGCATGTGCCTAGTGTTCCTAAGCGAAAAAAACGCCCAGGGGGTGCTATTAGACCAGTGGTTTTGTTAATGAATGACAATGCTCGACCACATCGAACACAGGTTGTGACTGAATACTTGTGAACAAACGATATTCATCGAATGGATTGGCCACCTTACTCATCTGATTTGAACCTGATTGAGCATGTATGGATACCTAATTTCAGCGTTCCAAATTCTCTCCCGTACCCTCCCATAGCTAAAAAATTTAAATTTAGAAGAGTGACACGCGATTTCACAGGACCTGTTCAAATTTTCGATTAAGTCTATGAAATCAAAATCTAAAGAATACATATCTGTCCGAGGTGACTTTCACCATATTAAAAGAAAAAAATTTCCATGAAAGAGGGCTTAATTTTTCCATCATTTTCTTATTTCCATAAATCTGGTTTTAAATTCAATATTTTGTGATTAATCAAGGGCCAAATGTTGTAATTTATGTGAATTAATAGTTTTGTAAAAATTTTGAATAACAATTTTTCATTAAGAATCTGTTACATTTTTTTCTTTGTCATTATCCTTTAATTTTGATGACCAGTGTATTAATGAGTACACATAATATTTATACAGTATAAAAAAGAAAATATTTGCTAATGTTCACAATTTTAAAACATAATTTTTATGGAATATTTAAAAGTATTAGTGTATTTTTAGTATTATCATTATTTATAATACTTTCTTGTCCATGTGGATATAGATGTTTTATTAAAATTTAAAATATTTGGTGACAAGGGATTGTTATATTGTATATTCATGCATCAAAACGTAAAATTTGTGAGTGAAAGTAGAATCTAAAATACAATTTTTGAATTCTAAAGAATTTGAAACAATTAATAGTAGTTAGCAGTTAAAATTATTTTCCTGATATTGAAAATTATGTGGCTACATATGCAATGATACTCAAATAGATATTTTGTTAAGTAAAACAACTGTAAACATGTAGTAACTATAAAATTAAAGCTTGTAGAATGCAAATATCCTCAGTATCCCAAAACTCAGCGTCAAGTGGACACGGGGTAAAAGGGGGAGTCATATCAGTTCTGAGAAAAAATTTTTTTAAAAATTTCCTCAGTCTCTATAAAAAGAAAAGTATTACATACTACTCATAAGGCAAGTTATTTCAAAAGATGACTTACAGTGACAGGATAAAAAGTCCCAACACCAAGAAAGACTTGTGTTAGATAAACGAAATTACTGAAGCGTGTTTATACATCTGAAAAATGACGTCGATTCAAATTCCGTGTTTATGTGCGGCTCTAGTAGCACCACTCAGAACTTGCATAAATCAGGGTTGCTTTAAATGCGTGCTGTAAAGTTCGTGAGCGTTATTTGTCTGTGAAATTCGACGTATTGAGTTAATGTTAGCCTAGAATGCCTTTAAGAAGACGAAGAAGCTGTTATCAACAGCTCACCAAGTTTGAATGAGGTTATGTAATAAATCTACGAGAATGTGGATTTTCTTTCCGCGATATTGTAGAAAGGCTTGGCCGGAATGTATCCATTGTGCATGATTGTTGAGAGCAGTGGTCAAGAGGTGGTACTGCCTCGAAAAGACCAGGTTCCGGGTGGTCACATGGCAATATTGGGAAGGAAGACCGCCGTATTCGGCATACGGCTGTGGCGCATCGTACTACATCTGCGACCGAAATTGAAGCTGCAGTTGGTACTATAGTGACACAATGAACTGTTAGAAATCGGTTACTTTAAGGACAGCTCCGAGCTAGGCGCCCTATAGCTTGTATTTCACTGACTCCAAGCCATAACTCATTGGAGAACAAAGTGGACATCTGTTGTTTTTTCTGATGAAAGCAGGTTCTGCCTTGGTGCCAGTGATGGCCGAGTGTAGGTCAGAAGGAGGCCGGGCGAACGCAACCAAACTGTCTGCGACATAGACACACCGGACCTATACTTAGAGTCATGGTCTAAGGAGCAATTTCCTATCACAGCAGGAGCGCTCTCTTGGTTATCCCAAGCACACTGACTGGAAATTTGTACGCCAGTTTGGTAATTCAACCTATCGTACTGCAATTCATGAACAGCATTCAAGGGGCAGTTTTCCAACAGTGTAACGTTCGTCCTCACATCGGTGTTGTAACGCAGCGTGCTCTACTGAGTGCTGACAGGTTACCTTGGCCTGTGAAATCACAAGATCTGTCTCCAATTTAGCACGTATGGAATATCATTGGACAACAACTCCAGCATCATCTGCAGCCAGCACTGACCGTCCGAATACTGACACAACAAGTAGAACAAGCATGGAACTTCATACCACAAAGTGACATTTAGGCACCTGTTTGGCAATGTATCCAGGCTTGTATTCAAAATTCTAGAGGTTACACCGGCTATTAATGTAACAACATTTTACATTTGAAATGCATTTTCTTGAGCTTAAATTAACTTGTGATCTTGAAAATTTAATCAATTAAACATGCTAACTAGACAATACCATTGTCCAAATGTCCTTACTCTACAAACCAAACACACAAACCAAAAACTACTACGTAGAATCAATTGTTCTTCACAAACAAGGCTTGTTATATCAGCTCTCAATATATATATATATATAATGACAATGTAGCTAAAATGTAGATTTGACTATGAAAAGTACAATTAAAAACTAACTTATTTTCCGAACAACCCAATAAGCAAAAAATTTCAAACACAAAACGGAAAACATTTTTGCAATACATAAATGAATTAAATGTACGAAGGATTTGCTTTCTACACGAATGTTGAATGTCTTTCAAAAAGTGATCGCTTGATGAGTCGTAACTGGCTACATTTATTTCTTCCACTACTTCAGCAATTTCTTTGTAGCAGTTCGGTTACATTTTCTATTAGCTTAAAAGAGGAAATTAGGCGAACACATCGAACATTAAATTCATTTAAGTATTACAAAAATGTTTTCCATTTTATTTTTAAATTTATTCCTTTGAGTTTTTTTTAAATGAAGTCATTTTGTAAGAAAAATTCTCAAAAAAGGATGGAAAAGTAGCAAGTGTTGTACAATTTTAGAATCTTAGCTAAATGGACCATGAAGAACTCGCCTGGGGTTGTATGTTACATTTTTCTTTTTATGAATAGTCAAGGTTAGGTGACATAATTTTCTTAAATTCCGACTAAAACAAACTACTTTATTTTACTTAAACCAGCAAAGTTTTCTACACCTCTTGTAATTGTGACAAATAGCACGGCCATGTAAGATCATGTTAGGGAAAATATCATGAAATGTGAAATTTGTGGTCACAGTACGCAATGATGTGATGGAGGGTGTCAGTTTTCCACCTTTTCAAAAAATATGCTAGTCATCACTTAACTACGTGATAAGGATTTTTTTTCATAATTGATATGACTCTCCCTTTCACCCTGTGCCCGTTTGACGTTAAATTTCGGGAGCACTGCATGTTTGCATTGATGTCTTAAGAGTTTTTGAGGTCCTGGGCCCCACTACAAAAGAAGGCCCTGCCTGTGTTCTTTAAAAGTGGGTAGTATATTTAGCATGCATTGTCAAATACTCGTATAAATGGTTGTTTCATTTACAAATCGTCTTAACCGACAGCCGCATTTCGATGATTGTTTATGGTATTAGTCCTAGGCGGAGACATGGACAATGGCCATCACATAATAACACAGTCTTGTCACTTTTGCCAGTTGACGTGCAGTTTGAATTTCCCTGTTTTTCAGAGAATAAAAACTATATATGTACTAATAAAACTTTCGGAGAATATGTACTGGGAATATTTAACCGTTAAAATTATCTGGATCATAATCTTATTAAAACTAAGTTGAGAAGGAAACGAGGCGTCCACAGAGGGCGAGGCCTGGGCCTATGCCTTAAGGTTAAATGGTGAGAAACCTTGTATTATCAATCTTCAAATTTTATATAAAAATTTTTATTAAAAATCATGTAAAATTAAGATGTTTTGTGTAATGATCTGTGTTGTTTAGCACTTTAATGATAATATAATGCAATGTATTACATATTTTTAGGGACGGGCAATTAAAACGAATGCAGGTCAAGAAGGAATGGAAAGAATTGCAACAACAAGAATACAGTCAGCGAATATTGGTAGAAAAAAGTAATAATTCAGTGTCATAAATAATTGCAATTTGAAAGGGGAGGGGAATGTTTTTTGAGAAACATTTCAGTTTGTGATAAGAAATTTTCCCGTTTTGATTCCTCTGCATCGATTAATTATGCTTACATTTTACCAACATTTTTGCATTTGATTTAAAATGTACATAATCATAACTATTTAAATGTATATGTATTATATAAAATGATTTATATATGTTTATTGAGAATTATATTTATGAAAATAAAAAGAATCTATATTTGTTGCAACAAATGTTATTCAAATATGAATTAAATTATATCTTTATTAAATTTCATTAAGAAAAGATGGGTTTTTTTTAAAAAAAAGTATTGTATAACTCACATCCAAGTAAAGACTCAGCCAACCTAAAATCTATATATTCTCATTCTCAGCAAAAACTTTGAGAAAATTATTTCAAAGTAATTAAAGGTGCTCCTCAATAACCACAATATCCTTACTCCAGAGCAACATGGCTTGACACAATTTTTCATTATTTATCTTAGACAAAGCTCCAGAACACCCAGAATATCTAGCATTTGTACCCAGAAATCAATATTCTGTTTCTTCCTCCCAATACTATCTATCTCATAGTCCATGGTCCGAACTGTGATAGCTGCTTTTATACTAGGGTTCTTCCTCATGTTGTAGACATTTTAGTGGCCCCACATTTGAATTTGAGGGAATTTCAAGAAAAGTTGTCTTTTGTCAGCTTTTTTTCGTGATAAACACTTTTTCTTCTTGATATTTAAAATATTTCATGGGCATGTGTTCAATATCCATTTGAAATAAAATTTTCTGAAAATGACGAATGTTTCAGAACTTTGAATGTCTCTAAACAATTTTAAAAATAAAAATTTGACTATGCATAAAATCGTAGCAATTTCTGGTGAAAGGGGGATTCTTATTTCAATCTTCCACCAAAAGTGAGCTTGATATGGGGAATAAATGAACAGAGTTCAAACGAGTGATTGTAAAGAACCTGTTTGATGATAATAAGCAGGTTTTGTATTGATCATTTTATGCTAGATTACACACTCCACATTCTGAAATTCAGAAGCGTTAATAGTCTTTGAATGAGTGCACAATAGCAAGCTGTGATAACAAAAGAAAAGCTGAAGTAAAAAAAATACGATTTTTTCAAGAAAAATGGTCAGGTTGTTGAGCATATGAGAAAAGCAGTATTTTCAACGGTAGTGTTTTGTACTAACACCTATTCTATCAACAAAACCTTTTTCTTTGTTGCATACAGCATGCGTCCTATTTATTTTCCCATTTTGTGCTTTTTTTTAACCTTTAAGTTATAGATAGTACCTCTGTAGTATAAATTAAGCTTAATTATTCGATTTTTGATGAACGTCATACTTAGAAGTTACACGAGGGCTAAGCAACGTAACTCGTAATTTTGAACTTGGGTCAAATGACATGGACACCTGAGCTGGCACATGGGAGAATTCCAATAGCACCAAGACTCGAACCCGCAACTTGATAACACCGGTTAAGAATTCACAATCATGACCACAAAATGTCTAAATTTTGTACTCAAGCATATGTATTTAATTTAGAGAATAAATCATAACTTGGTACAAGGTTCACTATTTTGGTATTAAAATCGTTATGTACGAGTAGAAATAACGCTTAGTTTAAAGTTACATAGCAGAACGCAAAATTATGTTCGATAAAATTATTAATGTGCATAATGAAGGGCGAGAAGTTAGCCAAATATACTCATTGCCATAAAAATATGCGCACCAAGAAAAAGTTATCAAAATGAAACGAAATTTTGCATATGTAAGTACCAATATGATATAAGTGATTAGAAAATCAAAGAAAAAGGATAATTTTTATATATTGCAGAAAAAAGTACAAACAAACAGAAGTTTTAAGTACTTTGTTGAACCCCTTCTAGTACGAATGCACGATGCGATTCGAGCGGACATTGAGGCGTACAAGTTCCGTATGATGTCCTTAGACATATCGTTCCACAGTTGTTGTAAACGTGCCTCTAGTACAACCAAACTCGTAGGCTGTTCAACTTGCCGTCCCACATAATTCTAGGTATGCTCGATTGGGGACAAATCTGGGTATAGAGCAGGCCAGAGAAGGGTGGTAATGTGGCGGAGGCACAGAGTTGTGACATCCTTACAGTGTGTAGTCGAGCATTGTTTTGTTGAAAAATGTCTCCTGGGAGCCCTGCCATGATTAGCAACACATGTGGCTGAAGAATGTCATGGACGTATCACTGGGTTGTCATTGAGCCATGGATCAATATTAGGGGTGACCGTGTATCGTAACCAATGGCACCCCACACCAGCTGTAGGAGAGGTCTGTCTCTGTAAAGCGAAGGTAGGATTGAGGCGTTCACCACGGGGCCTCTACACACTAACTCAATTGTCATCACTATTTAGATTGAATCTAGATTAATCGCTTAAGAAGACCTGGTGTGTGTGTCATTCCCTTGCAGTCCAATCCCGTCTCGTGCGCGACACCACTCCAAAAGGAGGCGTCGGTGAGTGGGTGTCATTAACAGCACACTTTATGGGCGCCGCGATACCAGATGTCAATCAGCCAGGCGCCTTACGATAGTTCGGGAACACACAGGGACCAGTATTGAAGGTTCTACCTGTTTCAGGACAGCGGCCAATGAGGCAGTCGGCTCTACGCTTGCGTGTCGTATGATGTGACTGTCTTCTCGACGACTGGTCTGTCGAGGGCGTCTTGAGCCTGGTCACTGTGTAAATGACGTTATCTTCTGTCCACTGTTCCCAACACCTCATAGTCAAATCAGAACGAGCTACTCGTCGAGCTGACCACCCAGCTTCCATCATCCCGATGATTCTTCCCCTCTCGATCTCAGACAGTCGCTCATTGTCTTCGATGGTTGCGTAACGGCATGTCTACCTCAGCGTTTCCTTTGCAAAAGACTAAGTACACTCAAACAAGCTCTGCTTGCCTGTTTTATACTCCAAGGAGAACGTTCAACGCCCTCTTGTGACATTACGCAATGTGAAATCAATAATCATTTGTATATCTACCCATGTACCTTCATGCCAAGTTTCGTTACGATCCCACCATTATTTCTTGGAGCAAAATTTTTTGTCAATGAGTGTACAAACTACTAAACTTGTTTTCCTCCATATTCTTTCAGGTTTGTTCTCGAATATATTTTTCGCTGCAATTTTGTAAAATATTCTTTGAATTATGAATTCTGCATTCTTCCCATTTTCAGTTTAGTTTAAGCATAAATCTGATATTAACTAATATATGGTATAGTTTTTATTCATTACTGATGAAATAATTAAAAAATTATGCCATTTACTTTGTATAAGGGTCGCCCAAATGAAAGTGACATTGCTGTGTAATGACTCCACCATTTGAAGAAAAAGTTGTTTGTGTGCGCATGCCCCTACATTGGGCACAAACTGCTAGGAATGTATGCAATATCATCAGTTCCCGGCAGATGCTTGTGCGATAGCGTGGGAGTTTATTAAAAGGCATCGTTCGCAAACGGTGTCAACGCGCGGTCGTGTAACTTTTAACAGCGAAAAATGTAGGTGCTAATGAAATCTATCATTGAATGCAAAATGTGTATAGATCCTCAGATTGGTAATCCGATGGTGTAGGGATTTTCGTAGAGGAAGAAACAGTATTGTCAATATCCTTACAGCCCGGACCTCTCGCCGTCTGACAACCACATGCTCTGAAGGGAAGGCGGTTTGACGACAATAATGAGATTCAAGCTACTGTTTAAAATTGGTTCCATAACCAACGGTGGAGCTTCTTCCCCCAGGGTATTCTTCATCTAGTGGACCACTGGGACACTTGTTTTCAACCTGTAAGGTGACTTTGTCTAGCCTATCTGTATTACTTCTTTGCCCTTTGTATACTAATTTATACTAATGCCATCAAATCATTGTTAGATTGTAGTGACACTTTTATTTGGGCGACCCTTATATTTAGTACGTAAACTGATCTAGCGAAATCGGATGCTATTGCATGGTTAAATAAACCTCAGTCCTTATGATGCTTGATGTAGAAGTTGGATCATATAGAATGAAGTTTTCATAATTGAGCTTCATTGCAAATAAGCTCTGATGAATGTATTGCAAAGTTAATTAAGAAAAAAAATTCAGGTCCCATTTGTACTTTCCCTCCCATAACAATTTGTTTCATATTATACTCAAAACAATCTGATATAAAAAGAGATTTTGTACAAATTTTTGCAGCAAAAGTTATTCTACAAAGTAAATGAGACAAATGTCACAGAAGCTTTCAGAACTTTATTGTAATATTTATTGCAACAGAAATAAAGTAACTTTATTTCAATTCAACATTTTGTTTACAATATAAATATTAACATATGTTTTGATTTATCCGATTTGCATAATATAAGCGATCTTACATTTAACAAGCATATATGTATATTCTTTCAATGTATTTGTATTTAGTTATAACAAATTTAAACATGATTGTACAAAATGCTTTCCATAAGCTGCACGTCACATACAGATTATTTTGATGCATAATTATTTGATACAGCACAACTGCACTATAAACTTAAGTCAGGGTAAAATTAAATATAATACATTTCCCGGAAAGTAAACTTCTAATGAAATTTCAAAATGTCAAACTACAGCAGATTACTTTTATAGAGTATTTAAATAATTTCCACATCAATATCATCTGGAAAAAAAAGCACCTATCTCTAATTACACCATATAAACTGTTTCACTTTTAAATTTAAATCAGTCTGATTATTTTAATGCAATAAAGCTTGTTATAAGTATTTAACACCTATACTATAATGCAGAGAAAGTATCAGGAATATACTCGAAAGATATAAATTAATTTTTATTGTTTGTAATCTAAATTTTATGAAATGTTGCAAGCAGTTGTTAATCAGAGATGAGGGTTCTATAAAGCAAGTGTAGTGTTCGAGTTTGTATAATTTCATTGTTTACTATGTAATTAGGCTTTGTAAATTTAATTTCATATTCCAATCTTCTACAGCTAAAGATCAATAAATCACAGCTTTTGTTTTTTCAATACAATTTCAAGTTTTCTCTTTGTGTAATTATAAATATAATATGAAATACATTTCCAATATCTTTTGATATGAAAAACACTACACATCACATACAGAACTCCATACTGAACCAAGATTATTTTTAAAAATTACTGTGCACAAACCAGGAAGAAAACGTACGTCTATCAATTAAACAAATAGAAGATACATTTGTATCAAAGCAAAATAAATGCCAAGTATATATGTACACTAAAATTATGTATAAACTTTGAGATTCTAATATTGAGTGATATTTTTTAAAAAGAGGGGTTTATTCAGTCATTTATAATCTTTAACTAGGAAATAAAATGAATCCAAAAGAAATTTTTATTAATGGTAAGTATGATATTTAGTAATATATTCAATTTTTTCCCAAATCAACAATTGAAAATCATTTATACAAGCTTTAGTAAATTCAGGGTTTTTAAACTATTGCTAAACTTCTGTAATTTAAAATGTTCATATATGTATCTTTTTCTGCAAAAAAGGTTTTCTACATCTAATAAAATTTTCACTATTAAGAATTTTTTTTTTACTTATAATGGACCACTGTTTTGATAGGAAAGTTTTAAACACATTACTTAAAAAGTTGCAATAAAGATCAGAAATCAGTGTTATAAATGCAATAAATACTTTAAAATATATTTAACAAAATATAGAAATCCTCAAAACATTATAATAAAACAATCTATTGTTTAATAATTTATTAACAATGAAAGTGCATTTCAACAAATGCAGTTACACTTGTTACTTTAAAAATAAACAGATTTTTTTCCAAATGATATGAATGAGTTAAATGCCAATTATATGAATTAATCAACAACGCTATGTACAATATAAAAAGAAATATTAGTTGAAATAGTCTGATAAAAATTTTAATCAGACATGATTATTGAAAATTACTCCTTGCTAGCATTAAAAATGACAAATGTACACTTACAAGTAGTAATATTCAAAAATATAGAAGACAAAACAAAATTAAATTTTAGAGGCATAAACAGGAAAATAATATATATATATTCCATTAAATTTACAAATGTTATGAATTAACATTTTAAATGATCATATAACTTTAAGTTACAAATAGATACATGTGAGGCACTTGCATGAAGCTTTATAACAAGTATATTATAATTAGCCATTAACAGACAACAAGCATTTAAAAACGAGTAGCATTTAAAAAATAACCATATCGATGGCATTTATTTAAAAATAAATATGTGTACATATATAAACCAATTTATAAGAATTCTTTAAGAGTACAAGATTTAACATAGAAATACACAACACATATAAAACTCTAAACAAGAACTTATGGTAATTTAAACTTAGATATTCAGTGTGAAATAAGTACTAAAAAAATAAAGTAAAAGAAAAACAAAACCTTATTTTCTTTGATTTATATCAAACATTAAACGAGAATAAAATTAGATGATTATTCGCTTAAACTGAGCACACAATAACACATGATAATTATAATTACTGTTATGAAGTACCATTTGAAATAAAATATGCTGCAATCACAATCTTCAGTTATGTATTTTATATCAGCGTTTTTCTCAGCATATCCTGTATGATAACAGATCTAATATATCCTGAAGATGAAATTTATCAAATAGAACAGAATGTATTTTTATGTTAAGAAATTCAAAAGTCACTCTCAGAATACATTTTTCTTTATGAATCCTTTGATTGGTTTACTTTATGAATAAAAAATGTAGCAACATTAGAGAGATTAACATAATAATTAATAGAACATAAAACATTTCAATACAAAAATCGATTTGTATAACAAGAGACCTAGACAATAGTTTGGCAACACATTGCGACAGTATAACAGTTATAGTTATACACAGTGGTTTTTATAGTTAAATGAATTAATTTTAGAACAATTGTGCCTTAAGCTGTTCATATATGATACACCAGTTCTTAACTTTATAAAAAAATAAGTTTAAACAATGTTTATGTATAATAAATAATGTATATTTTTTATTGAAATGAACAGCCTCAAAATTAAAAATTATTTTCAAAAACTCATCTTTCATGTTTAAAAATTTCAACATTCATAAAATATGTAAAAAAAATAACATGTGCCAAATAAAATATATATATATAGTTTTTCAAATCCACTAGGAAAAACAAGTTCCTAGTTTATAATTTTGTGGATTAATAAAGCAGAATTTCCACATAAATACTCATTAATAGTATGACAAAACTACAGATTACAGCAATAGAAAATACAACCTAGTAATTAAGAATTGCGACAAAAACTGAATGATTGCATATAAAATTAAGCACGTTTTTCTAAGTATGCCAGTAACCCAAAAATAGTAAATAATTCAGGACAAACAATTTGCTTACTATGTGCAAATAAAACTAAGAAATATGTTAAAAGAATAAAGTTAAAAAAAGGCAAAACTAATTTTTGAGAAGTCCCAAAGAGTGTTTAATGCTTTAAAAATTTTATAAAGAATTTTTCATTCACTCTCATTGTTAATACTGATACCAGGGTTGTTTTCTTATCCAACGAACTCGCATGCCAGAATCTGTGCGAATTTTTATTGAAGCTGCCTCACATGCACGTACTGTTTCTTTAACAGATTGCATCAAATTTTGAGCATTTCCAACGAGCATTTCGGTGGCTTCTAAATCTTCATCAGTTCCTGAAGAGTACAATGTACAATCAGTACAATGAAAAGCAAATTCAGTGGAAAGGTGATAAATACAAAAATATCAAGTGTTACATAAGATGTGACATACATGTGTGTGCATAGTTAATCACTTCAAAATGTATCACAAAATATTGATTAGAAATTTAATGTATGTTTTATCATACATTGCACACAGAACAGGGATGGCATTTACAATTACACAAATGAAAACATATATAATAATTCAAGGTGTATATATATATATATATATAGAAACGGGGTATAAGTGCATGTGGATAAGTGTTAAAACACTTAGGAAAAGATATAATAAAAAACAAGGGAAAATAACACAAAGGGAAAAGATATAATAATGGTTGAATGGTGAATGAGTTCCTCTTTCCCGCAGGGATTCTTAACCTCCAATCGCTTGGGATGATTGATTGAATTGGATTGGCTCATTTTTCAAATCTAAGCCAAGTACTGTGTTTGAATAAGAATTTAAAAGTTTTACAATGAGGATAATAGAAAAACTTGTGTGTAACTTGTGTAAAATTTAAATGTATTGAATATTTAAGTATAGGTGTTTGCGTTGTAAATGTGAAACTGAGTCGGTTACGGCTTTCACTGGCGAGCCGAAGCGGTTCGCAACCGACTTGTTCTGGCTTGAGAGGGAGAAAAATTCCGTCGCAGAAGACACGCACGTTCGGATTCTCTCCTCGAACTTAAGGGTTGCCCAGAATGGGGGCCCTTTTACGAATGTTTGCTTGCCTCGGCGAACGACCAATCAGGTTGCCGCGCTTCGTCGAGTGCATTAGGTGGGGGTATCTTGGATGCAGAGAATCTGGTCACCTAGGCGTTACCAGAGAAAGCTTTGCTATTGGCCGCCCTGCTCTTCTCCCATTGAAGGAGAGCAAGTTTGGTCAATGTGAAATCAAAAATTTGAAAAAAGAATTTTGATGTGGAGATGGGTTAGTAAAAAATACGGAAAGAGAAAAAATTAAAGTAAAATATTTCTTGGTTTATTGAAGAGGGGATATTTTTCGATACGAGCAATTGCTCTACTATCGTGGTTGTCAATTTTATCAAAGAATTTAAAGGAGAT
Organism: Trichonephila inaurata madagascariensis; assembly: GCA_019973955.1. Taxonomy (NCBI): domain Eukaryota; kingdom Metazoa; phylum Arthropoda; class Arachnida; order Araneae; family Nephilidae; genus Trichonephila; species Trichonephila inaurata. The sequence continues at coordinate 162,898 of BMAV01000819.1, forward strand.
GGTTTTAATAACTTCTCTGACAGTTTTTAAATTTAAAGCGGTTCTGAGGTCTTCATTCCTCATGAACCAGTTGGCATTGGTGACCATTCTAATAATTTTGTTTTGAGCTATTTCAAGTTAATTAATGTTAGAATGGGCTGCATGACCCCAAATTAGAGTCGCATTAATTAGAGTTGGTCTGAGAATCAATGCATAAATAAGCATTTTATTTCTAAGAGATAAAACAAGATTTCCGGGAAATTAAAGGGTAAACTTTAGCCAAGGAAATATTAAAAATTTTCCTAATCAGTGTAATATGTTGCTTGTGAAGGTGAGCCTCTTGTCGAGGATGACTCTGAGGTATTTAGTGTTTTTAGACCACAGTACGTGTGTATTTTGAAGTTATAAGTCTGGGGTTTTTTTGTGATGTGATACTAAAGATGATTGCCTTGGTTTTACTAACATTCAGATGTATTTTCCAAATCGGGAACCATTCTTCCTGTTGCGAAAGCACCCAAAGAGCGAAGGGGTGATTGACCCGAGGAGGGGCGAGCGCCTAGTTTCTCTTAGGCACCCAAGGAGACCCCTTCTATCCCCCGTTTGGAATTATTAGAATGTACAGTTGGAGCCCGACTTGCGGCTTCTGTTAAGAATGATTTAAACTTGCCAGATGTACGAATTTATTATTTGACAGATTCCACGACGGTGTTAGCATGGATACAACGTACTAGAGATTGGGGCGTATTTGTTTTTAATAGGGCGAAAGAAATCCGAAACCTTTCCGATGTTAGTAGCTGGGAACACGTGCCTTCAGAAAAGAATTTCGCGGACATTCTTTCTCGGGGTTGTAGCGCTCAACAGCTTATTTATTTAAGATGGTGGGAGGGGCCCTCCTGGTTGTCCGAAAACCCGGTTCAATGCCCGTGATCAAAACAAGTCCCGGATGAAGAGGCAATAAATTTATAGTTAAGGAAATCTGTGTTTTGGTTAATACCGCTAAGAGAATTGAGAAGTTTAATTGGCACTGCAAATATTTCTCATCTTACTTAAAAGTTGTTCGCATGATTGCTTGGATACTTCGTTTCTATGAAAATGCCAAGAGAATCGATGTTTGTAATACTTTGGAAATAACATTTTCGGAATTTGATCATGTGGAAAATTTTTTAATTAAATTAATACAAATGGAAAATTTTGAGGGAGTAACGGATGAGAAATTGCGTCCTTTAAAACCATTTTTAGATCAATTTGGAATTTTGCGTGCTAGAACAAAAAAAAACTTAGTTTTCGAGAAGATACAGACAATTTTAAGTTTCCTATCATTTTACCTAACAAACACCCAGTTGTTCATTTGATGATCGCGCGTAAACATGAGGAACTTATGCATGCAGGTGTATCTATGGCAATGAATCATTTGCAAGAAAATTTTTGGATTTTAAAAGCGTGAAAATTAATTAGACAAATAATACAAAAATGCACTAGGTGCAAAAGATTTTCGGCTCAAAAAACGGAAGTGGTACCATCTTCTTTACCGAAAAATAGGGCGAACAACTCTAAAATATTTCAAATTGTAGGAGTCGATCTTGCAGGCCCACTTCATTTAAAAGATAAACGTAAGGGCTGGGTAGTATTATTCACTTGTGCTGTATTCCATGCAGTGCATTTTGAACTTATTACATCTTTCTACCGCAGCATTTTTACAATCTTTAAGATTTATTTCGAAAAGAGGCCAACCGACCATTATTTATTCGGATAATGGAACAAATTTTGTTGGGTCTAATAGTGCACTAAATTCTATTGACTGGGATGTAGTAACATCTAAAGCTAATATCCAAAAAATAAAATGGAAATTTAACAATCCCGGTGCCGCATGGGGGGGGCGGGGGGATTTTGGGAAAGAATGGTTCAAATGTTAAAACAAATTGAGAAAAATGTTAGGTAAAGCTTCGTTATATTACGAAGAATTAAATATGTGAATGTGAACATGTGATCAATTCTAGACCCTTAACTTACATTTCTGAGGATGTTGATGATTTATCACCATTAACACCAACCATGTTTTTACAAGAAATCGAAACGTCAGATGTAACTGACATAGATTGTCTAGATCATCAAGAAATCAATAAGAGGATTAGACCATTCGGAACAGCTTAGGAAAAGACTTAGAATTGAGTAGACCTAGTACCTAGGCCAACTGAGAGAGCAAATGCAGCATCACCGGAAATCAAGACCCTTAACGGTGGAAGAAGTTGTTGTGGTGGAAAATAGTTTAAAGAATTTGACTCTGTTGTCTCTTGCTAGAGTAATTCAACTTATTCCTGGAAAAAATGGAAATGTTAGAGTCGTTCAAGTCAAAACTTAGACTGGGGAACTGGTGAGACCAGTGCAAAGACTTTACAATCTAGAATTGCAAGAACCAGAGATTAATTTACCAAAAGATCTGACTGATTCGGTCATTCGCACAAAGAGAGGCTGAAAAATAATTTCGCCTAAGCGTTTGACATATGCCTAAAATGTATTTTGTAAAAGTTTTGTTTACTGTAAATTTTGCTTTATTTTAACACCAGCATTCTGTAGCACCTAGATTGTTAATCTTACTGTTGTATTTTATATGTTGTGTTTGAGTTTTTTATAGCAGGAAAACTCAAAGATGGGAGAATGTGCGAAAGCACCCAAAGAGTGAAGGGGTGATTGACCCGAGGATGGGCGAGCGCCTAGTTTCTCTTAGGCACCCAAGGAGTGAAGGGGTGATTAACCCGAGGAGCGGCGTGAGCCTGGTTTCTCTTTACTGTTGTGACAACAGAGGGAGGAAAAGCGCTTCGAAAAGAGAGGGACAGAGGATTCCTCCAGATGCGTTTGGAGGAAGCAGACGGCTATGAGCGTGCGCGATAATATTTCAGCTTTTTTATGCATCCTTGTAAATACTTAATAAATGTTTTATTTAAATTGAGAAACACTCGTAGCCCTATCATTTATTTCGCACTTGGTTTACAGATTTGTAAATGAGTTGAGAATTTGAGTATTGAACACTTCCAGTCTCGCAATGTGTTTCAGGACAGTATGTGTGATGAGTTCTAGTTAGTTGTTCTGATTCAGAATTGCCGTATCATCTGCATACATGCAAATTGTGGTTTGGCTGGTCGTAGGGATATCATTAACGTAAATGTTAAATAAAACTGGGGCCAGCAAAGAGCCCTGGAGTAGTCCCACATTTATATTACGGTTAGTAGAGTAAATATTATTAACTCCCACTGCAAAGGTATGGTTAGAGAGGTAGGAATTAATTAGTTTATATAGGATTCCCATGTGCCATACTCTGTTGAATGCTTTCTGAATATTGAGGAAGACAGCTCCAGTCGATTTTTTATTTGCAAACCCCAATTTTATGTATTCCACCAAACGCAGAAGCTGGTGTGATGTGGAAAGATTGGCTCAGAAGCGAGGTTGTTGCGGAATGAGGATGTCATTCTCGCTAAGGTGTTTATTTAGGTGAGTGAGGATTATTTTTTCAGCTATTTTGCTGAGAATCGGAAGCAAGTTAATTGGACGATGACTATCAGCTAGGGTTGGGTCTTTCCTAGGTTTAAGAATCGGAATGACTGAAACTGTTTTCCACGATTGTGGGAAGTATCCGAGTGTTAGTATAGATATAATAATAAAAATAATCACCTTGTCCAGCCAGCATTGTTGCCTTTACAGTGGATAAAATTCGAAGCTGAGTTCCAATTGTTGGAATGCGTTCACAAACTTGCAGAATATTCTAAAAAAAATATACGCAAAACAATCGTTACATAAATCTATTACATTTCTAACGTTTCATGAACATGTCATTTTGATTCCAGACCCTTTTATAAAAGGGAAGTAATAGTAATATTAGTATTGACAATTACATTACTAGCTAATCATACAAAACCATAAAAATAATACATAATTAAAGAATGTGTTTGCCAACAAAAAAATATTTGGAACATTAACTTAATTTACAGGTTTGAAGGAACAATATTTGCAAATTCTACATAAATAAAATATATACTTCTTAAAATACTCATCGATACATAGAACTTTAACCAAAATAGAATCAGTAGGAAACGAAAAATAAGATAATCGCTTGTTTGTATATAATTTACATTTATGAAGAAATCTTATAATAAACTCACCGTTCTCATTCTCTTATCGGTGCACATGCGTGCTAATTCTTTCGCTAAGTGAGCGACTGCTTTCGAGGCTTCAGCAATGTCTTTTGCACATGCAATTAGTTCTCTCTTTGATCCACTATCACCTCTAAAAATGTACGGCATTTTGTAGATCAACTTTTAAAATGCAATAATACATCAAATGCATCACATTTTTGAAACTGAGACAATTACACATAAACATCTGGTGCAAAACTTGAAGTGATATACAATGTATGTAAATGATATAAATTTTAACAACTACATACTTTACAGAACTACTGGATTGAGACAGTTTAAGCATCACATATTTGCTTACAATTTTGTGAATATTGGATTAAAAGAAACAAAAGTTGACCTGTTTTCAGTGAGAATGAGTTCTCATAATCATTTAGATCAGCAGTTCTTAAATTGTAGTCTGAGGGAACCCTGGGGGTCCACGAAGGTCTCTTATCTAAAATTAAGATTTCTCTTTTACAGACTCTGAAAGACATTGTGGAAAAATTGAAAGAGGTGTCATACTAGACTAGATCACTAAATTGTTCCCAATAAAAATATTTAGTAGAACATGTAATTTGATCAAGCATATTAAGTTTTTTTTTATTTCTGCAACTGCACAGCCATTACTAAAACATAATATTTCTAGAAGAATATATAGTAGAAACACATGAGCAAAAATAAAGAACTGAATTCACATAGCGCACCAATACGATAACGGTTGCATTAATCTATTTCCTAATCGATTTGCACCTGTATTATTTATTTACTTGCACCTACATTATTTATTTGAAAGTAGTACTTTGTAACATTTTAATATTCATATATAAGTAGATGTTTATTGTTTTCTTAAAAAAAAATGCCTGTATAACAAATAGCAGGGACAGTCTTAGGATTATTGAGAAACCTCTAAATTACTCAGCAATGTCAGAGAGGGGTGTTCAAATTTTTGGGGAGCCACAATGTCAGGCTGATACATAAAGTGAGGCCTCGGCGATCAAAAGTTCAAAAACCGCTGGTTTAGATGATCCCCTGAGATGGAGAGCTGTTGGCAGGCTTGACGCTGGCTAGGCTCAAGCGGAAGTGGCTCGATAGCTACAAGTGGCACTGAAAGTGGTCTCCTGGTTGTGGAATAAATTCCAAACAAGTGATACTATCACCAGGAAGGTCGGCCAAGGCCGGTGCAAAGCAACGACACCTACACAGAAACGCTACTCGGTATTAAACACACGACGACGTAGGCAGACAACTCCTGAGCCTGCTCGTGATCATTCTGCTGTGTCTAGGAGAATTTTCAGGTAGTCTACAGCAAAGCCTGGTCTTTTAGCCCGGCGCACAGCAGGTGGTTTTCACGATCTGGCGTATGCAAAAATCAAAAGTGAAATTACGCAAAAGGAAAGAAAAACCTCAAATTATGATCCTCTTACGCTCCCTAGCTATGTAGCAAACAGTTTTTGTCAATATGCGAATGGAAATTTCTAACAGCCGTTGGCTTAGATTGGGTTTGTCGTGGCTATGAGGAACACCTGAAAGCTTCATTTTTCAGTGGGAAGTTCTATAATTTCGTCTGAACAAGATTTTACAGCTTTGGGCGTTTTTCTTTGAAAATACATGCCATGGGTAAGTAATTTTTTTTTACTTTCAAATTAGGTTCAGGATTGATTTAAAATTGTAATATGTAATAAAATATATTTGAAATCAATAAAGCACGTTTCTTTTTACGAAATTTCTAGCAAAAAGAAACGCACACAAAGGTAATTTAAATAGTATATGTTACATGTATTAATTTTACTCCAAAGGTAGAAAGCACATTGACTGTCTGAACTGGAGATAACATTGTTGTAGTTAGAGAAGAGTTCGTCATGACTATTGAGGATCTTGTAACCTCTAAAAATAAACCAGTGTTAAATACTTCATTTTATAAGTTTTGGAATAAGCAGGATAAACAAGTGTGAATAAATAGATACCTCACAAGCTGACTGAGTTTGGCCATTAACAAGGCCATTTTTTTAGCTGCAGCAATAATTTCGTTGTCTTTGCTAGACCATTGCTTCACCTCTTGATGTAGTCCATGAGCAGCTATCATTATAGGTTGGTTTGACTGTATAACTGGGAAGTGAGCTTCGAATTCATCATCCGTCTCTGGTGGTGGCGGGCGAGGAGGGGGGTTTTCATCTGAATTAGGTAACGGTGGACGTGGAGGTGCTTCATCTAATATTTTGAATTAGATTTAAAAAAAGTCCAAAATTTGACATTTATATATATATTACTAAATTAAAATAAATAACACTAAATAAGCAACAAGTACTTGGAATAAGAATATTTTTATACACTGTAAAATATTAGTGAAATGTAGGATAATAAAACAAAAAACTTTAAAAAAACTAAAGCTTTTGAAACAGAGCCAAAAGCAATTTTTACATGTAGATGCAAATGTTATTAATTTTTTTGTTACCAATATCGATATTTGATCCATCGAAATTTGTTACAAGAACATTTGGAAGATTCTACAAGTATTGTCATTTTCTCTCATCCACACATGAAAGTTCAAGTTCAACCATTTCATAGAAAACTTTCTTAGCAAAACAAAATGTTTCTTTCCTTTTTTGTAAGATAGATTTTCAATTTTTAATTTGCTACAAACAGTGAAAAGGGAATAGAAGTATTATAACCTTATTAGGTTTGTGGCAAGAAAAGACGAGGACTCATTCATATACTACAGTTATCCTGAAACACTTTTCTGTATTAATTTCAACTTAAATTCCTTTTCGTATTTAGTACTTTTTGTGTATTTATGTTTCTAAAACGAATATGAAATATTTATATGTTTTAATGATTATATAACTTAATTAAGTTCATAAAAATATACAGAAATATGTTAAGTTTTTTACTTAAAACAGGCATTGGTAAACTAAAAATTTTTAGTCAGAAAACCAGTAGTATAAATGAAAAAACACCCACTAAATCATGCATTGGCAAGATCAAAAGTTCATGCTTCTTAAAAAAGAACTATCATTGAGTTTACACAAGATATAAATGCAATGATATATCAGCATGCACATAGTTACTAACATTCTACGAAAGCAAGAATGTTTTCTTTATTTTACTTAAGGTTTTTTTATACACATCAAGGAAATAAAATCTAGAGCATAGATGTTGCATTGAAATACAATTATGAAGATTAAAATAAATTTTTTAAGGATAAAGACACAAAACAAATTTTCTATTTTAATTCTCCTGAGAAGACTTTTCTTTAATCCAATTTGGTCCCAAGTTTTTTAAGATGTCGCACTATCTTTAATAGCTTTTAATTACCACTTTGAAAAATAGAAAATTAACTACCACCTCAATTCTCAAAAGTTCCATGTCAATTGTTGTAGTGAGCTGAAGCAATGTTGTATCATCCAATGAATCTGACTAAATGATTTACAAAGCATAAATCATGCATTATTTATATGTTTAAATAAACTTAGGGCTTTGAGATTGAGAAGAGAATGCTTTTGTCTATTCTGGGATTCACTTTCATTTCCATGTTGTGTCTCTACGATTTATGAATGTTGTCTTGTTTTGTATAATGTGCTGTCTCCCAAATACTTAACCATCATCAAAATACAAATGCATGATCAGCATGCCTTCCTGAATTCTTTAAGATTTTGATTTCTATTAATATAACACACTGAAGCTACACTAGTGCTACTGGCGACAGACCTCCTAATTTTGAGCCATGGTCAAGTGATGAGCATGGCACTTTCTTTTCCTAACTTCAAAATCATTCTGACATAACAGATTTTATGTACATCAGCCTCTCCAAATGGTGGGACATCAGAGGCACCAGGACTTGAATGCCCACGAATCAGCTATCATGACCACTTGGTTACTGCAGTTTCCTAAATTCTTAGAACACAACTACATCCAAAAAACCACAACCTTTAATATACATATATATAGTGATTTTTTTAAAAAAAATTAAAATCATACGCAATTATTCAAGTTAACAGTATTAATACTATCCAAATGTTTTCATGCTATACTAAAGTTCATATTTAATATTAATTATATCACACATACAAACAACCAAATCGAAAATGGAGTTGTAAGAACTCAATATTACGCAATTATTAAGTGTTTACCTGAACACATTCTTTTTTCCTTTTTATTCTTACATTAGCTTTTACTTACTCAATTAAAAGTATTCACATTTTTTACAAAGTGCAAATTGTTCATGCAGGTAGAAAATGTTGGGGAAAGGGAGATTAAACTTCTTTCAATGTGATAGACTGCACTTATATATAGTTAGTACTAAGAAAATTGGTGCCTATTAAGGTAAACAGAAGTAAAATCTATATGTATTTGAGTCACACTAATTAGTTAGCATCATATGAATTGCAATACAGAGTGGTCATGAAAGCAACTAATTTGGAAAAAAATTAGTAATGTTTTTCACACCATTCGTAGGAGGTACCTTTTTTATATGGCAATGATGGAGGGGCAGTTGATGAAAAATTTGTCTCAACTTTAAATATTTGCCCAAAATCTGGAACATTCACTTCTTTTGTTAGCTGCTTTTCTAATAAAAATATAATCCGATATTTAGGTATTTAATACTACATACAAATAATATATACAAGAGTTTTACATAAAACACATGAATAAGTTTGATATGAATCAAAAATAAAACCTAACAAGAGTTATACACTTCTTTTGATACATTTTTTTTCATTTGAAAGTAATCTATTCTCAAAAACTGAAATAAATTTGACTGCATAAATTCATAAGTGGGATCTTTTCTAACTTACCATTAAGATTTAACATGTGCATATCAGGTGGTGGTGGAATATCAGGTGGCAATTCAGGAGTTAGCATCACTGCATATAAGACTTGTCCAACAGCTGTAATTAGCTACAATATACATTGATTAGATAATGGGAAAATTGTGACATTAGATGATTTACATCTTATTTTATCTTTTAAATACACAATTTTTACATATTTTAAAATGCCATATTTCCCTGAAATATTACAATTTCATGTTGAAAAATATACAAGAATTGAAAGTTTTGCTTAACTATTTTATCCATAACAGAATGCTCCATTCACAAATCAGAAGAGATTAAAAGCAAAGGAGTTAATTTTTAACATTAATCCCCTCTCAAATTAATTGGTATAGCAGTTTTTTAAAATAAACTATTAATACTTTCACTTGCTCGATTCCAAATACATTTTAATTTTTTTATTAATGTCACACTAAGAAGCAAGACAAGGTCAATTGGTGACAGACGTTCTAATTTGATCAATGTCAAACAACAAAGACGATACCCGATCTGGCATCTCTTTCTCCGAATTCCATTCCAACATGAAGAATATTAGAGCCTCAACATGGTGATCTCCTCATGGTGGGTCTTCAGTAGCACCAAGACTTGAACTTGTAACTCACCAACCACAAATTTCATTACGCTTTATTATTATGCGTCTTCGTCCTGAGGTCAAATATCTATATATTTGGCCTCTGGACAAAAAAGCATAATTTTACTATAATACAGACAGTTTAAAATTAATTTAATTACAAATAATATACACCAACATAAATAACCTATATAAGCCTACTTATAAGTTGACTTGTGATAGTTTATATAAACATTTTCCAAGGATAACAAGATAGCCTTCTGCATATTTTTTTAACCCGCGATCACTCGCGCGGGGTGTTCTGTACACCCCAGCAACAAGAAAAGCTTCCTACAATTCTAAAAATAATGCGCAGAGCCACGATTTTTTCTGTAGCTGCCCATTTTAGGTCATTGAACCTTCAGACCTGATGTAATCAATCTCGCTAGGACGATTGGAATGTAACGACCTTCAAAAGTTTATTTGGGGTGCTGAGAACACCCCACGAGTGATTAAGTTATATTTTCGTATTCGAAGCATCTACGGAAAAGTACGTTTTACTCTTTCCGTTTACGTTTTTTTCTCAAATATATTAATATGTACGAATATTTTATTTAAAATTTCAATAAATGCGGTATAAAAATAATATAATTCTATAAAATATTTGTAAAATACATTTTTTTTTAAAAAATTTCAAAACGTTTTCTAGAAATTATGACAAAAACTCCATGAGAAAGGGAGAAATAGCGACTTTGTCGTCTATTAGATACTGCATCAACAGATTGACAAAATGAACTAAGTGAATTCAATAACTGCGTGATTTCGTAACCAAAGTTGGAGAGATGAAACTTGAAATAATAAATTTTTATAATACATGGGGTGTTGATACCACTGATGAAATGTGCAGTATATATTATGTATCGCGAATATGTAACCTTTGGCCATTGCGAATATTTTATCATCTACTTAATACTGCAAGAATTAATGCTTCCTTTGTCTATCATTCGGTTCTTCCTGAAAATAAATGAGACATTCAATATTATTAGAGGAGATTAGAATGGATCTTGTGCAGCCACAGTGGGATATGAGATCGGATTTCCCAAACCTTAACAAAACACTCAAAAGAAGCTTTACTGACACAGAATATATTAAAAAGAGCATTAATCCCCCTAAAAAAGGGGTGTGGCACTGTTTGTCCACGGGTAAAAGATGTAAAAACTATTTGTTTTTGTCTTCAATGTAAGAAAAATATGTTCTTAAAGCATATGAATACAGTCTGCTCTGAATGTTTGAAAAATGATTAAAATATTATTTTTCTACTTTTTACTATCTTTATCATTAATTATAAAGTATATTTATTACTGGTATATACGTTTTACTTGTGGTTTATGAAAAAATATAAAATTGTGTACTTCAAAAGAAAATTTTGTAGGTTTAGTTTAAATTAATGCTAGTCTCATTTGAATGCAATAAATTTAACAATTTTGTTTGTATAATACAAAAAACCTCTTATACTTCATAAATATATATCATAATTGACTTAAAATTTTTTTCTTATTTAAATACACGTGTTAAGAGAGTTTGGGGTGTTCTCTACACCCCGCGAGTGACGACGGTAGAAAAACAGGCACGAGTGACCGCGGGTTAAAAAAAGAAAGCAGATACTAAATGATGATGAATGATTGCATATAAATAAGAGCAGTATTATAAACATAAGGTAAGTCTATGAGGGAAATTCATAAATTTAATATTATTACCCACACCCCTGCCCCAAAGATAATCATAATTAAAAAAAATTCTGATCTATACTTACAGCTTTGTTACTGCTTCTCCAACAGGAAACTGCTTTTGCATCATTCATATTAAGAGTGACCCGTTTTGCATCTTGCACCATAGGAGTAACAGCTTTAAAAAAAATCATTTTTTTTAGAAATTCTTATATTTAAAAAAACATTTTTAAAATAATTCTTTTTGCACAGATGTTATACAAAAAGTGTCATAACTTACTAGATTGCAAGAGCTCAGCAGATTGATTAACACGTTCCACAAAAATTGGATCCTCAGAGTTCTCGGATTCTTGCTTGGCAACCATTAGAACTCGATTAGCTAATCGAGCAATAGCTGATGTATTTTCAACCATCTTATCAGGAGCATGATTTGAGATGGCATCCTCACAAGCTTTTGTATGCGCCAACAGCAAATCCTCTAAAACACACATGAATTGCAAAAATATAATTTACTATATCTACAGGAACATACATACTACAGGGAATGAAAAAGGAACAGAAAAAACAAAAAAGTTTTTAATGAAATCATTGTAATAATTTTGTAAAGTTAAAAACACATTTTTATTCAAAGTATTTTGCACTACAAATTATGTGGTGCCAACAAATGTTCTAAATATCTTAACTTTTTTAAAAGCTTAACAGATGGTTTTTCCATATGATCACATTAAATTTTTTTTCATTATTTATAACTCTGTTGCTTTATTTTACTTATCCCTACAAAATATGCTGTTATTGTAAGATAAATTTATTTTTTTTTTAATAATTTTAATTATTAAAATTTTAGAGTTTTTCCCCAAAAATATAATTTTTATATGTAGAAATACAAAACTAACGCAAAAACTTACCAGATTTTTTGATAAAACTGACTGTGTCTGTTGCTTCATCAGCGAGTGCTCGCATTTTTTGCACACTTTCCGAATATTGTTCTCTGAGGTTTTCAAAATGTTCATCCGCAGCCTGAATTTAAGCAAAAATTAAATCATTGCCTTATACAGCATTGCATCACTATGACTTGTATGCATGTGGTTAAACAAAAAAATTAATAAATATTACTGAAATTTTAAAAAAAAATAATTTTGTAAGAATTTTAATGTTTAATGAATACTATATAAAAATCACATTACAAAGAATCTCAAGAGTATATAACAATAACTGAAAAATTACATGAGTTCTTTCAAAATACAAAATCAGCTTAATAAAAAGCTATTTTTTATGTAGAAATTTACATACTAACATTTTAGACAAAAACACAATGAAATAATTGCTTTGAGTTAATGCTATCACAAGAAAAATACATTTTATATTTTATATATATACTTTTTATAATTATAAATATTGAGAATCAAAACGTGTCATCAGTTTTAATATTTTTAATTATCAAGATGCTTGAATTTTCCTTTAAGTGTACCAAATTTGAAAATAAGATAATCAGAAATTTTTGCATTTAAACGTATGTATGCGAAATTCAATAGTTCAAAAATTCTCAAATGGCACAACAGTTAATTTTCAGTGAATATGCCTTAAAAACTATTTGGAAAATTTCAAATACTTGAGCTACTACGTCAAATATTTATGTTTAAAATGGTTCAAAGAAAAGCAAGCAGATTTAGCAGACTTTTTAAACTTCACAACAAATAATAATGAATTCTTTCATTCACTGACAAAGTGTTGCTAAAAGGGATCGAGATTTCTAAGTGGAAATCATTTTTTTCTTTTGAAATTACTCTTATTAGTTTTTAATAATAAAAGAATATTTAATTCTAAATCCAAAAATAATTATACAACTAATTTGAAAATTTGTTATATAAATAACCACATTTTGAAAGAACTTGTGCAAGATCTATTTGATTTTATGAAATAAAAAATAGTAAATGAAATAAAAACAAAGCGTTTTAACAAAAGAATACAAGAGAGAATCAAAATAGTTATATTTAAAAGTTAGTTCAATAATTTACTTTTAAATTATATCAAGCAATTTGGTAGAATGAACAAAATGTACCATTCAAACAAAAATAAAATACCTTATTATCTGGATATGACATTCGAATACGTCCAGCATTCACTAAATGAGGTGTCAAACTTTCGACCTAGATAACGAATTTTGTGTCAAACACTGGTTTAATAGATAAATATATTTATATTAATTTAATGTATAAATATACATGAAAATATCGAGAAATACCTGATTAGCGGAATTCAATAACATCTCGGCGAGTTTTTTGTTACCGCTAAAACCAGTTGCTACACTACGAGCAGTACGAGATACTTTTTCAGAAAAAATGCCAAGAGCAAGAGCTTTATCATTAAAATTTGCCCCTGGATTTGGGGTACCTTCTAAGCAAAGTACTGCATCAGTAAATTGTTTTAAGGGTGTGGTAATATCAATGAAGTCTTTCACAACCTGAAAAAAAACATTTCTACATAAAATTTCTTTAATATTGTATCCAATAATTCCCAGTTTTCTTCTTATGGATATTTCAACCAATAATTATTAATGGAATAAGGACAATTTAAGGCCAAAATAAACATAATGTTGCCTAATATTTATACATAAGAAAAATAAAATACCTCCTTTATTTTACTTGAATGATATTCATCAAAGAAAGTGACAAATTCACATATTTTCCCTTACAGCAGTAAAGTTTTCTAGAAAAGTGTTTCAGAAAGAAACATTTTGTAATAAACTGAAGTAAACTCATAGAGAAATGCTGGTAATATTAATTTTTACTGAGAAGAAATATAAGATGTAAGAGTTGTAACTATTATTAATTCTACAAAATACATGATTTAATTTCTAAAAAGACACTGATGTGGAGAACGGGTCACCAGCTTCAAGTGCCATATTCTTTACATTGGCACAAGATATCAAGGAGTATGACCAGTAAGCTCAGACATGGCTTTTAAAGCAAAATTTACTCAAAACCAAACTAGTTCATAAGAAAATTCATTCCTTACTCATTATACAGAATGCCCAAATGCTACACTTTGCTTTTTAACTCTAAATTAAAGACTTTTTAGCTTCCAAACAATAATAATAATTAACTCACAACATAAGGTTGTTTTTATTTCAAAATAAATTTTCTTAATAGATATAATTTAAATTTTTGTCTATTTAAAAAAAAAAAAAACACCTATTATATAACATCTTAAGCCCAATACAAATATTAAGTCAAAGAAAGCAATGCTGATATAAAAAATAACAAATATTTAATCTTTTATTTAATTACAAATGTTTTAGATGCTTCAGCATCATAATTTTAACATGAACTATCCATACTACCTCAATCTCAGCGGTTCATAAACTTTCGATTGCCGCGGCCCTACCTTATGTATCAGGGTAACATCGCGGATCCCCAAGAATTTGAACATCCCTCCCCAACTTAAAATTCTTGATCAAATCAATTCTAGTAGTTTCTTCATTGGGGACAACATAGCAGTCTAGTCTAATATGGCACATCATTCAAATTTTTTTCCCGTAGAGCTTTTCAGAGTCTGTAAAAGAGGAAATCTCAACATTACATTAGAGACTACGCGGACCCCTTAGAAAGAAACTGAGGACCCCAGGGGTTTAAGAATTAAATTTTATATAAAAAAAATGAGGATGTTGAAATCAAATTCACAAATTCTCCTAACTATCACACCACACTATCGGGAGGACATTTGAGCTCTCGACAGATTTAACGTGCATCGCTCCCCTACATGGCAGGTCTTCAGCGGCACTAGGCTGGAACTCATGGTACGCCAGCCGTGAGTACGTTACCTTAGCCACTAGGCTACCATAGCCCACCAATATCTTTGATTTTTAAGTGATCAAAGAAGACGTATACAAGATTTCCTAAATACGAGCAGACAACAATGTTTAGGATAGTTTGGAGATAAATTGCAGAATGGGATAAGTCATCGATGCAAGTGGTCAGAATAGACAGTTACATTTTTCCTTTTGAAAGGGGTTGGAAATCAATTTCCTCCATCCAACAAATGTCTTGCCTTTGATTCTAAGACGCAAAGATTTTCAGTTGCATTAACACTGGTAAAATGGTGCAGCTCAGATTTGAGTATAAATACGGTAAAAAAATATTGCAAAATTTAACATTCAAGTTTAAATAGGGATTAAAGTTTAGTTGTATTAAATAAATTTTCCGGCAATCGTCTTTGTTATCCTTTTAAAGAAATTAAAATTATAAGTACTGTAATCTTGGGGAAAAAAATGCAGCAATATGTAAAATGCAAATTTCTGAAGTACCAATCAAAATTTTCTTTATTTCTAATGGGGCTGCAGATTGGTTTTTTACCATTGCAGACCGAGTATATTCCTTGAGAGCTAGTATCTCTTTTTAGCATGGCCTTATAAAGGTGGTATACAAATCACTGCAAGCAATTTTGACATGTAGTTTCTTCCACAGAGGGAGGCATCTAAGCTCTGGCGATGCGAAACCATGCAGGAATTTTACTTTGTGGAGAGCACCAAAGCCAAACAAGCACTCAAGGAATCTTTTACATGCTACATAATCACATGACAAGGACGCTGTGGATTTGTACCAATCAAAATAAATGTTATGAACGAAGTAAAAGTACTTCAGAAGGAAAAAACACGTTATGGATATTCAGAAGAAAAATAAACAAAATTTTAAGCAGTTATCTTCTTATTCATGGTAATAAATTTGCAAGCACATTAAAACAATGTGTTTTCATTGGATACTAACTTGATTGACAATTGTTGATTGAATTTTATTTTTGAGTTCTTGCAACTTCCCAGAAATGGCTTGTGCCACTGTCAAAGCTTGGTAGGTATTACCCTGCAAAATAAAGTTTTAAAAATTAATAGTATAAAAGCACAAAGTATATAAAATTATAGTCTTAAAATGCACAGCGACCATTCAGAAATTTAATTCTTTAAACTCTTACATTTAATTTTGTAAACATTTTAGAACGCTTGCCAATTTTAAAATGTAAATAATTTAATGTGGCTGCATCATGAATTATCCTTTCTAAAACACATGATATCCCAAAATCAGTAATTGAAAATTAATTCAAATCAGTAATTGAAAATTAATTCTATATGACAACACTTCAATAAGTTTATAAGAGAAACAACATTTATCAGCAAATTACTACTTGCTTAAAAGTTTCAACTATACCACAACACACAAAAAAAAATTTCCCCATCTTTCCAGAATAAACATTTCCAAAAGAACAGAAACACCTTAAAGCAATGAAAGAAAAATCAAAATATTTTAATTAAGGCTGTCTTTGGCTAATGTTAAAGAATATGGACCAAATTCAGAATATTTTTTCACATATAAAAGTACTCAAACATTAATATTATTTCGCTAACCATTAGAGAATCACTTATTTTATCATATACTTAATTTTATCCAAGTTGACAATTTTTTTTTAATGTGTTTTGCACTTTTTCCCCTACACTGTAATGCTAAATGAGATATCCCTTTACATGTTAAAAGGAATAGCTACTTATTTATAAAATATTTTGAAATTTTAAAAATTCTATATTATAAACAAATGCATGAGTTACAATGTCACACATTTTTATAAAAATGGAGGCATTTTTTCTGTTTGAAAATGTGTTCCACAGCAAGTTCACGCTCTCGTACACATGGTTAAAAAACAGCCTTAAACAATTTTAATAACTTACTTGACCATGCCGACACATTTCAGCAAGTTGCCTTGATAAACTTTCAGTTTCCGAACATAACAGCTCAACACTCATTTGTTCAGAAGGAGGAATGCTCTTAATAATTTTCCTTCCACCTTTCACTATACATTCAATTGCTTGATGGCCTAGAGTATAACATTATTGATCACAAAAAAGTAATCACACATCAGAAAAAAAAGCAATTATTCCTTTTTTAAAAAATAAAGACTTTTCATTATTACTTATTAGGATTGAAGAGTCTTAAAAATTCATTAAAATGAATATTTCGGAATAGTAACAAAAACCACCAGAGGCATTGACAGACCTCTTTCATGGAAGGGGTTACATTGTAAAGAAAAACATGTAGACATAAAAGCAAAGGGGCTCTATGGTGAAAATTAAAAATCTGTTGGTCTAGAGGGGTTGAGCCCCCAAACTCTCCCCTAGTGTACACCACTGACAACCACACTTTCCAAAATAAAGTAAGCAATAATTAAAAGATAAATGTTTTATTAAAAAATGGGGCACAAACTCGAGATTGATTGAATGTTAACGTCGCACTGTTCAGCTACATGAGGCTTTTGGCGACGGAACACGTAATTTTGAACCATGGTCAAGTGACGAGGACGACACCTGAGCTGGCACCCCCTTTCCTAATTACCACACCACGCCAACGGGAGGACATTTCAGCTCTAGACAGATATGACGTGCATCGCTGCCCTACACGGCGGGTCTTTAGCGGTACTGGGCTCGAACTCGTGACAAGGCAAGCCATGATCTGATACCTATACCACTCGGCTACCGCGGCCCACGCACAAACTCAAGAAAACAATTTAAAGGGGGTTAAAAAAAATGTTCAATATTTTATTTCACTTATTTCTATTTGAATCAGTCCATTCTATATTGGTCTATCTATAGAGGTTCAGTTGGTAGAGCTGTAAATTTCGAAATCAATGATGGAAAACATGTTGATTAATTTGATAATTGTGAAGGAACATAGACTACTTCAATACAAACATAGAAAAAATAGAAGAAAAAAAAATTAATAAATAAAACCAAATTAACGAAAGGAAGGGAAGGGAAAAAAGGGAAAGGAGGATTCCCTAAGGGAAAAAATATGTTTCAAAGAGATGGATATATCAACCACCTACCTAAGCCATCATCGTTAAATGATGGATTAGTTAACCAAGCTCGAGCTTGTTCCATTTGTCCTTTCAGTGTATGGGCAGGAAGTTGAATGCTGCTTTTTTCGACATTAGATATACCTTGACTAATCAAGCTTATCAATTGCCTCATTTTTTGACTGATTCCTCTGGATAATGCTTCTGCTTGAGGAGTTGTACCCTGAAAATTTTATAATAGGAAATTTAGTTTTACAAACAAAGTGAAATAATTATAAAAATATGTACTAAATTAAAAAAAAAAAGATTAAAATTCGTACCATAATCCAAATACATTTCATGAAATACACAACAGAGGAAAAAAGTAAGAAAACTTTATTATCTACAAAACATTTCAGTATTTTTCTAGCTTTTTTGAGGGACAAATAAAAAGTCGAATTTATCAAACTTATAGTTAAAAATGACTGACATACTTTTTTAAAAGTCTAAATTCCAGAGATAAGAAGTAACTTTTAAGGAAATTCGATTTTTTTTAATACTCTACACTAAAATTTGTTGCTATTAGCTTTATTAATCACAAATGTGGTTGATTGCTTATTAATGTCGCATTCAGAAGCAACACAAAGACTATTATTGAAGGACTTTGTAATTTTGGTCCATAGGCAAAAGATGACACCTGAGCTGAAATTATTAATTATATTAAATTATTAAAATATATTAAATAATTTTGAGTAAATAGCATAACTATAAAACGAAAGATGCCGCAACATATTGATAAAAAGTAAGTGTACCAAAAACATAATTCAAAACAACTCTTAGCATGAATACTTTGAAATTATATAAATTTAAGCAATTTATTTCAAGAAAACATTGCTTCATCAAAATATCAAAGTGCAAGTTAGAATTCTGGGAGGCAAAAAAGCCCCTGTTGCCAAATAAACAAAAGTAAATACAGTTATTGAGAGAATTTATTAAAAATTATTTTTTCAAATAACAGTTCTCATCTAAAAAATTAATCAATTTTTATTCTTGAAGAAATAAAGCCAGTTTAAAATACTTAATTGCATTTAAATTGCATCCACACATGACAATAACATAGTAAATTTCCCACCATAAAAATCTTACCTTTCCTTCTTCTCTTAGTTCACACAGAGCATTTGTCATAGACGTAATATCCCCACATAATTTGCTGATAGCTTTTTGATCCGAAGGTAGACATTTATCTGCAACTTTTAAAGCATAATTCAAAATAGATCGAAGTGACTTTTCTCCAACACCTCCCACAACAGTGTTGGGGTCTTCAAGCCAATCATGAGCTGCTGATAATTTTCCATCTATTGCATTCTAAAATTCATTTTTAAATTACAGAAGCATAATTAATGACAACAATAACAATATAATGGCATCTTTATATTTTTCTATTATTTATTACCCCTAAGCACACACATAATTAAAAGCATATATATTTTCAAATACAAATATTGGATTGAAGTACGGAAAATAAGTACATAAAATATTTTATAAATTGTTCATTACTCATTCTTATAACTATACATCAGTTTCTTTTCAAATTCTTATAATGAATGCTATATATAATCTGCATATTTCATATAATTTATCCCCTTTAAAAAAAGAACACACTCTTTTAACTTATATATATACTATCAATATAAATTAATAATTTCATTCATCCAAGTTTCCCCACACAGTATTCAAGTCCAAAAGTCAGTCTTAATATAGACATTAGGAAAAATGTAAATTCACAATTTGGAGAACTTTATTTCATAAATGATACTCTCATTCATTTATACATATATGTATATATATTTACTGATTTTTCCTTTAACACTATTTTTTTTCCCTTCCTGAATTTTTATGAATATCATTTGAAAACACTCTGGGCTGAATTTTTGCAAGAAATTTTCCTTTTAGCCATCCATTGTCCCAAAATATCTTAATCTTCATACCATGGAAAATAAAACTATCTTTTAGCTCTCTAATTTTTACTTTGCTGATCTATGTTACAAAATGTGATGTATTTTTGAGAGATCAAAACTGTAATTTTCGAAGTACCAATTAAAAATTGCCCACTAATTATAGTAGCAAAAATTGTAAAAAACACTGAATTTTTTCTGTAATTAAGGGCACTAAGTAAAGGATACATAAACTTCACTGCAATTAAATGTTACAGCAATAAATTACTTTATAATCATACTTAATATTCCAATTATAGTTTGGATATATTTATACATTTTCATTCATATAAAACAAATTTATCATAAAAATAGAAGCTTAGTAAAAAAAAACTGACCTGTGCTTTCTTCATAACAGTTAAAGCATCGGCATCCCATTCATCTTCACCATGTGTTAACTGCAGGACGCGTATTATTTCATTAATTTCATCAGCCATCCGTTCAGCCAGATAGTTTCGATTTGCTGCAGCATCATCGAGACCTTTACCATCTAAGAAATGCAGCAGTTTAATAACACATTTGAAGTATATTACATACAAAAAAAATATTTTAAGCAAAAATTCTTTTTCTCCGATATGAAATACATCAAAAAATGTTTTAACTTTTTATTCAGACTGATAAAAGAATAACAATGAATGCCTTTCTGTATTTCGTAAAATCCTTATAAAATACACTAGTAAGCAAAGTTTAAGTAACAATGTAAATTTTAAGCAGATAGCCATGAAATTGCGGAAAAGGGTCATGACATTTGCATACACATCACCCTTATACTGAATTGTGTGATCATAGTGATCAGTATAATGAACACACAATTCAGTAGAAGGGTGATGCATATGCACATGTCAGGAACAAAACATCAAAGGAGATGTGAGTGTATGCAAAATGGGTGTGGTCGATGTGCGCAGCTAAGGACTACAATAAAAGGAAAAACGGAGTCGCAAATAAAGACAATCGCAGCAAGTGAGTTCTTTCATGAAATATGGTTAGAAGAAATCACTTGAATGACTTCACATATGAAAGAATGATTGGGAAGCTGGAAGTAGGGGCGTAGTTGGACCAGTGCAGCTAAAAAGAGTACAGAATCAATAAAAGTGTTGTTTCGTGAGCTTAGAAAACCTTTCAAGCTATAGGTACAGCTGTTAGAAAGGCTGGTGGTGGCCTCCCTAGGAAAACAAGTGCAGTGGATGACTGATATATCGTCCTGCAGGTGAAAAGTGCCCGATACCAGTAAGCAAGTGCCATTTTCCTCAGCAACTGAGTACTGTGGCCAGACGCTTTCAGGAAGGTGTCCTATTAGCCTTGTCTTCCTCAACGTTGCAGCCCTTTGAAAGTTGGCCATAGGCTGCCTTGTTCAGAGTGGTGTAAGGAGCAAAAAAACACCCAAAACAAAAACTGGACATCTTATCAATGGAATCGTGTCCT
Organism: Trichonephila inaurata madagascariensis; assembly: GCA_019973955.1. Lineage (NCBI taxonomy): Eukaryota > Metazoa > Arthropoda > Arachnida > Araneae > Nephilidae > Trichonephila > Trichonephila inaurata. The sequence goes on from BMAV01000819.1 coordinate 184,381, forward strand.
CTTTATGAATGAGAGTCGTTTCACAGCCACAAGCAATTCTCAACACCAGTTGATTTGGAAAGAGGTCAGGATACAGTTGCATCCCAGCAACATCACGGAAAGAGACCATTCCGATTGTCCTGGTTGATTGATTGATTGAAGATTAACGTCGCTCTGTTTAGCTACACGAGGGCTTTTGGCGACGGACCACGTAATTTTGAACCATGGTCCAGTGACGTGGACGACACCTGAGCTGGCACCCCCCTCTCCTAACTTCCACACCACACCAACGGGAGGACATTTCAGCTCTCGACAGATTTAACGTGCATCGCTGCCCTACACGGCGGGTCTTTAGTGGTACTGGGCTCGAACTCGTGACAAGGCAAGCCACGGTCCGATACCTATACCACTCGGCTACCGTGGCCCCGGTGGTCCTGGAGTTGTTGTCTGTGGAGGCATTATGCTGAATAGGCAAAATGAGCTTTAAATTTTAAGCAGAGGTTCTGTAACTGGAGATCGCTATTGTAAGGAGGTGATCCTTCCCCATGTGTGTCCACCAGACCAGACTTTGTTTTCATGGATTACAATGCAAGGTCACAATGGACAACAAATGTTCAGCAGCTATTGGAAAGTGAAGATGTCACTCAAATGGATTGGACAGCTGTCTTCCCTGATTTAAATCCCATAGAACATGCATGGGATGCTTTTTTGGAGATGCCTTGCGGCACGATTATATATCTTCCAGGGAACACCCAAAAATTGAAACAGATGCTGATTGAGGAACGGGTACTCTTACCTCAAGAACTGTTGGACAATCTAGTGCTGAGTATGAAGAGATGGTGTGAAGCAACCATTGCAGTAAAAGGAAGGTGTATCCCATACTAAGGTACATCTGCTGTTGTTCTTCCTGGATAAACATGTGTAACAATACTATGAATACAATAAAGCCATTTTTGTTTGATTCCAAACTGTATGCATTGTATTCACTTTTGTGCAATCATGCTTTCATCATTGTTTAAGTACAAAATGATGTCTCATTTCTGAACTTCATGTCTGTCAGATGATTTCTCATGTAGTTATGAGGAGAAAACCTGTTGCTTAAGTTTTGCACACCAGTGAATATAATTAGTAAATATATCAGAAAAAAAGAAAAGAAATAGTAATTATAACTAATATATTAAAAATGTATATTCTTTATCATTACCACTCAAGAAATAATTTTGTTGATAAAAAAGTCAGGTACATTAAAAAAAATATTTTCTTATAACTTACTCTGATTCAATATCTGAACAAAAATCTTCATTGAGCATATTAGAATGGGAGCCAAAGCTTTCACTGATTCAAGACTTCTAATCAAAATGTCTCTGTGTGCTTCAGAAATAAGTTCTTTAAGACGAGCATCAACTTCTCGAGAAACTTTAGTTAAAACGGGACTGAGATCCTATAAAAAGTACCCACTAAAGTAAAAACAGCACAAAATTGTCAATATGCATAGTAAGAAATGTAAGAGTTAAATAGAAATCTGGAAGAAATATATACTTCTAATTTTAATTTTTTTTTTAACAAAAAAATAAAATGCGATTGTTTTGTGATTTTTATATCTTTGTATTAGTATTTTAAAGTGTACAAAAAAAAGAAGAAAAAATTTGACATATTATTTTGACAAACACTGTCAAGTTATATTTCTATATATACTGTTTAAATTTATTAGATTTATGGCAATTTAATATATATGATTGAATACATACATATAAGATAAACTTACACATACATAAAAAGTATGACAACACTATGACTGATACATTTTCTAATTTCTCGATTTTAATATTTTGTTTAGAACTTCACAGACTTGATAATTTGTAGTTATTGAGTTTGGTCATATTAAGACTGACAGTTTCACCAGTAATATTATATTTTATTAGTTATGCCAGAGAAATATGCATACCTTTACGAATTGCACAAGATCTTCCATGGTTTCAATAACTTCAGCAACAGCTAAATAATCCAAAACCTTTTTACATTCCCTGATAATTTTTCGCACTTCCGATTCATCAAAAGATAAAAGTAATGCATAGGTATCTTGAAGAATTCCTATAAAAGAGTAATAATATAAATGTATAAAATAAAAATGTATACAAAAATGAATTATTTGTAAAAACCAGGATAAATTTTTTTAAAGAAATTTTAACAGCTCTTTTCCATATGCAATACAAATATGTTTAGTGATAATAAGTAGCACTATGCTCCCAATGTGGATTCTTATTCAAAAATATATGCCAAAGAAAATGATACATATTACTTTATAGTTACTACAAAGACATCAATAGTAATAATTAAGAACAGTAATATAATTTTACATAAAAGACATAAGAGAGACATAAGAGAGTTAAAATGTTTTATCCACAGATTAAAATGAGAAATAAATTTTAACAAACCTTTAGCGCCCTCAATAAGTTTTGTTCTGGCTGGTTGTGAGTAAGGATCCCGTCCCAAAAGAAAGGATGCTTCTTCTAGAAGTTTGGATGCTTTTTCAACTCTAAACAATGCATTCGGCATGTCTTGTCGAAAGATTACATCATCACTACTGCTTATAGTTTCTCGACCAACCTACAAATATAAAATGAATTTACAACATCTAAATATAATGCATGAAAAAAGTCTGAGATTAAAATTTTATTTAAAGTATTTAATTCAAAGAAAATAAAGGTTTTCTTATTTTTTTTCAAAAGGTATACTTGTTGTCAAACAATTTAAAAATTTTAAATTTACTTTAAAAAAAATAAACTCAAATTTATGAAAAAGCGACATGAATTAAGAAATAACAATTTTTAGATATCAATTGAGTAATTAAAAGCATCAACATTTTTGTAAACACAAATTCATAATCAAACAGTCATTATGAATACTTCAACAACTTGAGAAAATATATTGCATTTCATTTCAAAATATAAACCTTGCTGAACTAATGCCAAGTGAATAGCAGATCTCAGTTTCTTTACTAAAAGCATAGGAGGAAAATACATTAAAGCTTTAAATCTAATCCTGAAAGGAGAAAAATATATAAATAAAGAAGTTAAAGGATTCAGTATCTATGGTTTACTCATATAGCTTATGTGTATCAAGATGGAACTAACTTTGAAAACATTAAAATTAACTATTAGTTTAGACAGAAAAATAGATATAAAACCTTAAAATAAAAGTCATTATACAATTGATAATATTTAAAGTTACTTTATTACTAATATGCAATAAAAATACTCCTAAAGTAAACTGATTTGTACTAATTACTATGGTATCAATATTAGATTTTTTTTAGCCTATAAATTATTTTAAGAGAATTTTCCAAAGTATATTTTTAAAATCTATCTGAAAAATATGCATGTGATGAAAACATATTTAGCTCTAATTTCCATTATTGATACAAAGTAATCAATAGGACTCAGAGATCTAACCTGATAAGAAAACTAACATATTTAATTTTAAAATTTATTGTTGATTAAGAGTGCCAAATGAATCTGGGAACAATTTTCAAAAATTTGAAAATTTCTTTTTAGGTAAAATAAAATACTTATGTTATACAAATATATTACACATAAATCAGAAAAAATAATCTTTGCTTTATTACCAGTAAAATAACTTACAGAGATGATACATAAAAGCACTATCAAAATTTTTTAAGATTTTCAGAGAGCAATTTAAGAAATACACTTAGGAAAAGTATTAATATTTTAATACATTTCTTTTTCCTTTCTTTCGTTATTTCACCTTATATATTATTTTTAATTACAATTTATATAGAACATTTAATAAATACTTTAAAGAATATACATATATTTCAAATTTCAACCCAACCTACAAAATTGTTAACAAAAAATATTTTTCAATCTGACCTTCACTAAGTTAGCAACAGCTTTACTGACAGCTTGGACTGGTCTTGACAAATCGGGCATTGCATTTCCATCTTCAGCTTCCTCGTGAAGTATAACCAAGCGACTGACCTAAATCAAAACAAATTTTTTCTATGCAATGAATTATACTATATCATTATCATAAGGAACACAATGCTAAGTTTTGGGCACTAACAACTGAATATGTATAATAGAAACCTCATTCATATATTTAAAGGATTAAGTTTTGATTTCCAGTAATCTTTAAAAGTCATGTGTGTGTGTGGCCATTTATTTTTTTTAAAAAAATGAAGTTCTCATCACTCCCCCTCTTTTTGGAACTTTTTTTTGACAAACATACATACTTAAAACTTCCAGCAGCACCATTAAGAAATCAATGAAAACTTTATATAAAAATCTTGGTTTATTTTGCTAAAAGTTTCTTAAAATATTATTAGTTTAAGATTTTACAACACCATATATGTGTGTGCAACTATTTATCCAAACTTTTGGAAAAGAATATCCAACTAATCAGACTGTTATTTCAGTATAGAAAATTGATCTCTGTTGGATTCAAATTCAAAATTAATGAAAAGAAAAGAAAATAGACATAGTTGAAACATATTTTCAAAAAAGAATAAAAGCCCTAAAAAATAAGAGTTTTAATATTTTAAATTGTACAAATTTATTTAGAAACAAAATTGTTATAGATTTTATAAAAATAAAAATTACAGTATGTCATTTTCCCCACAAATAACATTCAATTAACTTTTGACTTAAAATTTTACACATGATTTGGAAAAATTGTTTTAAATAATGGATATATTTTTAATTAAAATTGTAATTCTGTATTATGGAATATAATTTGAATTAGTCAATCCAATCTAAATTCATACATTGAACTCATACAACTTTTAATATAAACTTTGACATTCTCAAAAGTAGTTCCAACTGTATAGTAGTAATTGAAATATTCTCAAACCATAAATACTTGTCCTACAATTGTCTTAAAACTTTTGGACAAAGTACTAAATATATTATTGAATTCAAATCTCTAAAAATACTTTGGTACACCCTTGGACTGATATCCACATACAACTTAAAAGTACTTTTTTTTAAAAAAAAAATTCTTAAAATTTTTTTTTTGAGTTTTATGTAACACTAAATTTTTAGAGTAAAGGTATTGAAAAAAAATAAAATTTTTAACTAATTTCTCTCTTTGAATTTAATAACTGGTTGCATACGATGGGTACAGATGTGTTAATAGATTGCATAATTTTGAATAATAATTAGATAAAAGAATGAAAATGGAACAGAACCTTATTTTTTAAATTGTTACAACATGGGGCAAGTGAAGACTCTATGGTCAGGGATGTCTTAAGACTTGTTGAGGCCCTGGGCACTTATGTAAAAGTAGGCCCTGGGGCCACTATGCAAATGCAGGCCCCACCTATGACCTTTAAAAGTAGATAGTACATAAAATACATTGTCAAATACTCATACAAATAGTAACCAGAAACAAACAAATGTGCATAACTTGCAATCACACAAGTCAGCTCAGCCGATTGTCACTCTTTGATAGTGTATGGTGGTAAACCTAGATCTATACATGGACAATGGTCATCACGTAATAATACAGTCTCGCCACTGTTGCCAGTTGACATGTAGTCTGAAATTCCCAGTTTTTCAGAGAATACACAACCAGAAATAACAGTTACCCATTAAAATTATTTAAACCATGATCTTATTAAGACTCAGTCGAGAAGGCAACAAGGTCCCCACTGATGCCAAGGCCCAGCTGATCCACGCCGTAAGATGTCCCACTCTGTGGGTCCAATTAAATTTAATATAGTAATTTATTTATGCAGCTCCTACAGTTCAAAAGAAGTCTTTAAAGGAATCAAGTTTAATTATGTTTACTTATTTCTAGAATATCATTGGATTACTTTGATCTCTTAAAAATGCATAGACAAATGTATCAATTGCACTTGTATCCCCCCTCTAACATCTTTAAGTAATTTGATTAATAATTCCATTTATATTATAAATGAATATGATGAAATAACAATATTTCACAAAAATAACAGGCTTTAGAGATTGTACTTCTGACATGTATCCTTCAAGTGAATTCAAATGAAGAAAAAATAAATCTATACATGAAACAGAAACATGAATCATTTCAATTTATTCAATAAAGGACATCCTGAAAGTAATTTTGAATATTTAGCCCACTGACTAAATACATTTGATTTGCTCAAAAAAAACTACAGGAAAAAATATCACTGATTGTTAAAAGTTTACAAAAAAGTTGAAAATAAATGTTACTTTCCATATGCAATTAGCATTTTAATTTTTAAACTAATTTTTTTGTCATTGAGCAAATATATTTTATATGTATTAAAAATAAATAAAAAAAATAATCTAGAGACAGCCTTTTAATATCTTAATAAAGGGAAACAATCCTATCAATGGTAAAACTGGGCATATTTTCCCATGAGACATTTATACCCATGGCATATCCTTTTTAAAGTTCTGAGCAAATATATGGTATGTGATAAGAGTAACTTTACTTCACAATTATAAAACAGAAAAATAAGCTTTAAAGTAAAGAATACAAGAAACATGTGTCATTCAAAATAACATCAGAGGAAGGGGTGTAGCTACCGCTATATCAATGATACAGGGCCTCCAAGCTACATGGGTCTCAACATATGTAAACAAAAAAAGTCATAACCTGTTAAGAGACTAATAAAAAAAAGCATCAAGTTTTGATACAGGAATAGCTACACAAGTGATCAGAGGTTTCATAAACTATGTTACTTTTCAAACAAAATTTTCAATATCGGATAAAACTCAGATAAGAGATATCTTGTTACACTAAAATATAAAAAATGATACACTAAAATACATTACACAATTCCAATGGGAACAGAACTTTTAAATAGAATTTCCAAGATCATGACAATTGGTTAAGTTTGAGCACACAATTTATTCGCATTATTGCATAACTATAATCCTTACTGTAACATAACTGGGAAAAAAAGAAAACTATTTTGAGTTTCAATGCATTTCAAAATAAAAGTCCTGTATATTAAGTAATTAAAATTACACCTAAATTTTTAATGGTAAGATTATTTTAGCTAGATAGATAGCAAATAAAAAATAATGTTCTCTTAAGGGGACATGGTACAATTTACGCAAAAATTTTTAGTTTAAGGATTTTTAATACTTTTTTGGTTGCCTCCTATGTATGTATACTATGTTAAACATATTTTGTGCTCAAAATTTCATAAAAAGCTAGCCATGTAATTTTTTTAAGGAAAACACTTGAAATTTTTGAAGTGATTTTAAAATGCTACTCCTCCTACAAAAACTGATGTACACGCATGAAATTTGATTTACAAGTACGTCAAACTATGTATAATAAAAGTTGGTATGGGTTTTGTGTTAACGTGATTGGTATTCTTACAATACTTCTTTTTATGAATGTTTATTGAAAATTCCTTAAAAAATGTATAAATTCTGAGTTTAATTTTTTTTTTTAAAAAAAATATATATATTGCTTTGATTCAAAAATGCATACCAACTTTTGTTTCATGCACTATTGGGAATAGGTAAAAAAAATTTCAAAGCATTAGGCCCAATACAAAAAATGCCTTAGCATTTTAAATGAAGACAAAATAGTTATTTTATCTTTCTGAGATACAGCAGTTTAAAGTTTTAATTTGCCATAGGGATGTGAATAAAAACGATCGTAAAAGCTATCATAATTCTGCTTTTTTTAAGTTTAGAGCTTTCAAATTTTGTGAGGTTATAGAAAAGTATATAAAGAAAAATTAAGGCTAAAAAAATTAAATTTGATTTTTTGACTGATTTTGGTCAATTGAATCGTACTGTGTCCCCTTAAAAGTTAAAATTAAATGACAAGGAATAACAAAACTGAGTTTTACTAAAATTCAACCTGTAATTGAAAAAAAAGTTTTTGAAGTTAATTTTCAAAAAAATAACTTAAAATTTTCCAATGAAACAGCTTTATTTAAAAGAGGATTGAGATAAAGTATACTGGTAAAAGTGCAGAATCTCCCACTTGTTGACACTATTTTCAAAAATCGTCTCAACTTAACGCACTCTCGCATGTTGTCCTTTGGAATAATAACTCCTCCAGAAGACATAATGTAAAAGCGAGAAATTCAACATGGCAAAAAAGTAAAATAATAATCAAAAAAGCATTTAAAAAACTTTTAAATCTGAAAATCTTTGCAAAAATAAAGCTTTTTAAAACTTAAAATCATTAATGAAAAATTAATTTCAGTTCATTAAAATAAATTAAAACTGAAAAATTAAAATATACTATTTTCAAAACCATAATTTACTGCCTTTTTAAACTTTCTTTCCTCTTAATTTCATGCTTTTCAAACATTTAGGACATGTATACCACGATCCAATTAAACCATCTTTCATGCACCATTCTAACGCAGCTTTCTTTCCTAATGTAAGAACCACAGTAAAATACCTTTCAGAATACTCAGCATACATTCATTCACATTTGTAACAATACTAATATTATAGGTGGCCATTGTTGAGTATGTGTGAAAATATATGAGAAGAAAAAGAAATTGACCTCGAAAAAAAATCCATGCCCAAAGATCGAAGCCAAAAAACAATCTGTCAAATATTCTACAAAAAAGTAGAAGCAGAAATGTAATGAAATGAAATGACAGCGAGAACTATGGAAATGTTTAAGCTTGTGAGAAAATCGATTAAAAATCATTTGAACTGATTAGTGATATCGCCACAAATATAAACTAATAAAAAATTAATTTTAAGATACAAAAACAACAACAAAATAATATACTTTACATTAAGTAATTTATAACAAATAAAAAAAATAATAAAATTCAAAGAAAAAAAATAAATAAAACTTTAAAAAATAATAATTAAAAACTAAAAATGCTTGCAATAGAACTTAAAACAATGTACTCCAAAATCATCCCAGTTACCACAATTGGCACGCTTAGTGATCTCGGCAACATTGAAAAAAGTAAATCACACCAACCAGTGGCCAATTTTGCATTTTAGTCCTTTTATGTAAATATATATATACTGCCTCTCTCTCTTTATATTAAATTTATAAAAAATTGAGATTAGAATTGAATTGTATTTGGTTTCCTAATTCAATCAAGATTACCGATAATTTTGAAATTAAATATTGCTTTAATTTTTCAAACATCAAAACAGTCACAATTATAGTTAATTGTTTAATACTAATAATGAAAATAAACTCAGTAAATAAAAAATTTAAACATTTTTTAATAAAAAATACCAAAGGATTTAAATTAAAAAGCATTTTAAAGTTTCATGAGAACTGTAAGCCAATTAAATTCATAGGAAATTAACTGTATATTACTCAATCAGCTATCCTAATTAACCCTCCAAGCGGTCTGCACGTAAAATCCCGTCATTCCAGAGATGCTTTTTCTGCCTTCAAGCAAGATTCACAAAAGTGGCCAAACCGCATTCTTAAAAATACGGCTCAACTGCTTTTGAGAACCCCACCTGATGGTAAAAAAATACATGCAGTGCATTTTTGAAGCATCTCCAGAATGGCAAGACTTTACGTGCAGACCGCTTAGAGGGTTAAAGTGGGGAGTAAATTTAAACAACTTTTTTTTAAAAAAAACTAATTTAGAATTTATCCACATAATTTTTAGTTTAGCATATATATTTATTTATTTAGTATTTTATAACTACATACTGTAAACGACATATTTTTTCAAAAGAAAATAATCATACAAGTAAAATATTAGTTATTTTAAATATACACTTCAAAGTCAAAGATATTTTAAACAATTAAAACTTCTAGTTTAAAAACAAGAAAAGATACAAAAAGATTTTTTTTGACACAATAAAAAAAAGTTAATAAAACTTGTTGTACGTAATTTTAATTTAAAATATTATAAACATTTTTCATTATTTTGACAGTACCAAAGCATTACACAAAATTATGAAAAGTATTTTTGAAAATGTAGATTGCACATTTATATATAATCTACAATAACTTCACAACTGTATTGATTAAAATATAGTTTTGAAAAACATAATGTTCATAACTGAATACATATGTATTGTTATTACAAAACATACACAGTTAAAACTTACAAGATTTTTGTTAAGAAGTAATGTATAGTCATTAAGTTACTTTATTAAAGAATATGCATGTATTTACCAAAAATAAGACTTAATTTATAGTAAAATTATACAAATTTTGTAACAAATGTATTAAGGGGCTAAATAAAATTTTTTAAATATCACAGTTTTTCATAAAGATCTAAATAGTTTATATTTCCTACAAGGAAAATGTTTCCCAATATAAATATTGTCATTCTTTAATTCAATACGCAGCAAATCTTTTAAAATTATAATAGAAATTATGCTTTTAAAAAAGATGCAATGTTACTGAAATTATCCAGTCGAAAAATTCTATTACTGAGCCTTTTTGAGGGAAACTTAAAGAGTATTTTGGGGTTATAAAACTCTCCATATGATTCACAACTATTACAATACTTGATGAAGTGTAACACTACTGAAATAATTGAGAATGTTTAAAAGAGAAAACAAATATTTTATAAGCGATTCATGTCAGTCAGAAAATAGTAAAAGAAATTTTAAAAATTTCAGCATTTGCTTTAAAAATTTTTGATGTTTGTTTTAACTCTATACAAAACTTCTAACATTAAAAACTAAGGAAATTTTTATTCACTTTACACAATAATACATCTTAAGTTTAAAAACACACACACAATTTCACGATGAAAAAAATTACTTCCTAGTCACAAATTTTTTTTTTTACTACAGATGACATTGTTTCATCCAACGAAAAACGATAAAACACATTTCTGAATTCTTTTACATTTTAATGAGAAGGCGATTCTTAATTTTGCCGGAATTCCACTTCCTATATAAAACTACATTACAATATTTTTAATATGCTGATAGACATTGTGGGAACTACAAAATAACATCAATACGAACTTTTTAAAAAAAAACACATTACAATAACGTAATTAATGGATAAAACACAATGCAACAGAGAAAATAAGCATACTTGTTGAGCCACTGGTTCAAGAATTGATTGGATTATTTTTGTGTGAAAAACTGCCATAATTCTTTAAAAATATTTAATTAGAATATAAAAACACAAGTAATAGAATAATGATCTATAACTCAAATCTTAAACATAAAATCAAATTGAAAAGAAATAAACTGAACCACAGAAACAGGTGTGGCACACTTTCAACCCATCCGTCTGCTATACCGTAACGTCAAACCATAAATGGAAACAACACCTCGTGTTCCCAGAAACCACAACAAGTAATTTCATTGGACGATGCTAGAGATACCTACGAATCCAAACAGGCCAGATAAATATTATCGTATAAAAAAATGGCAATGCCTTATCCAAGATATCAGCAATGTATTAATTAATTTGATATATTTAAAGAAATAAAAATTGTGTGTGAGGCATTTGATAAAATTTGCTTGTTCTAAAATCTGTGCAGTTTCCTCGTTGTCTCACCTCATTGGCTTTATTTTCATGTGAGAGTAATTAAGACAATATTTATTGAATCACATTTGCATCCGCCATATTTGTTTATTTCATTTAACTAGAATTCATTTATATAAAGTTTTATAATTTGAGTTTATGTTTAACATTATGCACTTTTTATTAAAATTGATCACCTTTTAACTTCACATGGGATTTAAGTCTCTAGTCAATCATCCATTAAAGCACTCAGTACCTTCATGGGAACATTCATCCCTCCTTTTTTTTAAAAAAAATGCCAATCGTATTCTATGAAGTCTGACGTATTCTCTACCAACCACCTCTGCGTTGTCTTTGTCTTGTGAGCATTAGCAGAGTCCTGTTGATAAGTCCATTTGTTTCCATTAAACACGTTTAAGTTCAGAGGCTTCACTATTGGTTTGAAAAACTTTTGCCGTTGTTTTCGCTTCTTTCTCTCAAAGATGAATTTCTGCGGTGCCTTTATAACTATTACCCCATCAAGCCGTTACAGAAGCCGGAAAATGAGCTCTCAACAAACATTTTTACTTTTCAATAGTCCCTTGGGCATCTTTTGCATATACATAGTCATTCTGGTGATTGAAAGATTCTTTAATGTCAAAAATTTTCTTGTCGGTAAGCAGAATTCGTCTGTGGTCATTATGAGCATATTTACACTACAGTGCTTTTGCTCTAAGATACCTCTGACACCTAAATTGTTTTGTAACCGTTGAACTTTATTTATCTCTTGAATATATCTAATAGTTTTCACACAAGTTGCTTCAAACAGTAAAGCTAATAAGGAATCAACCAACTTGGACGTATCTTATTGGATAAAACTAAACTCCCTCTAAAACTGCTTTTAACAATCTTTTTTTAAATACATAAGAATGGTATGGAATAAAGGGGGGAAAATTAGGCTACAAACAGAAGAAATCGGCTCATGATAACTGACAAAATTTGAACTTGCTATGGAAAAATATCTGTCGATTCGTAAAATGGGACACATGATTAGTAGAAAAATGTATCATGGAACTGTGTGGCGAAATATGAAGCCAAATATTTGTGTTTAATGGAAATTGAGAGGGAAATCACGACTTCTGAAATACAATATAAAAAAAGCTCCTGTGGTGTTATTAAAGACATGCTGTGTAAAGGGGCTTTCTGAGTCTAAGAAAAAAGTCTTTTAACGTAATCACCGTGACCCCATAAGATGTTATTCATTTTTTCAGAATTCTAATGGACATTAAGTTAATTTAAATATGTAGCATATTTCTCAACTTTTCCTTTACAATTGTTTCTGTAATTCTAATTTAAATCCATTATTACCATTAATAAAAACCATTATTACCAATTTTCAGAAATGAGAATTAAATTAAATACTAAATTAATATGACAAAACTATTGTTAGCAGACTTAATAGCCTAATTTATTTTCGATTTCTTTTCCAAAAGAAGCAAAGACAAAGAAAGAAAGAACAGGTCACACACAATCGTAGAAATTTCTTTGATTTTTTTTTTTTTTTTTGAAAAAGAAAATCAGTTAAAATTGAAATTTTAAATGAAATTGTTACTTCAAATAATTACATACATATCACGACATTATTATATGTTTAAAAATTCATATAATTTGCATAATTTTCTTTTACTTCTTAAAATTACATTTTCTCTGACTACCAAATTTTATTGAGTCATATGGCTTTTATACCTCGCGCATTTTAATGTTTTAATGACATTCCAAACTATAAGAACTGTATAATTAAGTTATAATAAGTAATAAATGTAATAAACTCACTGTAATTAGTAATTTTTATCTCATGTATGAATTAGAATCCTATGCATTTTATTATGAATAAAAAAATATATAGCTACAATGGATAAGGGATTAAAAGCAGAAAAATTTATGAGAAATCAATTGTGAAAGATTATTTCTCTGATGTATGATAGGTTTTTGTAGGATGTGTTCAGTTTTTTTTTAACGATTTCAAGCTCAACCGTGGTTAAGTATTCTCAGAAAAGTAATATAGTTCGTTATTTCAAAAATTTCTGCAACTTACAATACATGGCATTTGTATATAATGAGATACAGAATCGTAACAATATATTACCGAAATTTAATTCTTGTATTATGCAATACATGAAATGCAACACCAAGAAGTAGCCAGAAAGTAAAGAAACTTGGCAAACAGAGGGAGACAGCAATGAACAATAAGAAATGTTTATTTTGAAATAATATTTGCAACGCAGAGAGAACAAAGTCAGCTCAGTAGGTTATAGACCAGTGGTCGCCAAACTTTTTGATCTCACGGACCAGTAAATTCATAATTTAAATCCCATGGACCACTAATAGGATTTTGTAATGGTAAATATATTTATAAAAAAAATTGTGATCTAAGAACGCAGTCAATGCATCTTAAAATATAACTTAACGTTATAAATGATTGTAGTCCACATTTTTCTGGAAACCAGCTAAATTTTCTCACGGCCCACCACTTTGACGACCTCTGTTGTAAACCATTCATGGATGGTGATACACGGCAAAATATTGAGTCAATGATAGTATGGATGGCGTCCTAAGGGATGGCCTATCAACCATTTGCCTCAGTTCGTGCAAGGGCATACAAACAGCCTTGAATTACGATTTAGCTATGTTCTATTGGTGAGAAATGAAGGGAGAATGGTATTCAAAGAAGCATGTGCACAACTTGCAGAGCACATTGGGGACGTTGACAATATACGGTAGGGCTTTATCCTGATAGTAAAGGAAATTATCCCTCTCCTAAGAGAGAGGAATCATCCTAGCATATCATCCACATATCGTTGGGCCATTACATTGTATTGAATGTGAATCAGAGGTGACCTGCTATCATAGACGATGGCACTTCCGACCACGGGGTGGTGCGTCCCCCAGATATGGTTGAATTGGATCTGTCACCACGTTGGTGCCACACATGTAGGTGATTATGAGTGGACAAACACACATTTAGAGTTCTGCTCTCTCTGAAAACACAACCCTGTGCCTTTTCATTGTCCGCGTCGTGGTTTCTCTGAACCATTGTAAACATAGTCGTCCATGCTGTGAGGTCAATGGCAGCCTTTTTAGAAGGGGCCATGAGTACAGGTTATTACTATCTAAACAAAGATAAATGTTTTAAACTATATGAACACTACAAAGTTATGCTGCATATGTTGAAAAATGTCTGCAGAAGTGGCTGTCTGTTACAGGGCCGTAATATCTTGTCGATGAATGCATCGATCCAGACGTGCTGATATCGCTCTGGCTGCACCGGCACCCCTCAAACTTGCTATATTTCGTTGTTCCAACTATCCTTGCCACAATATGTTTAAGTGGGTGTTAGCTGAGATTTGACGTATGGCTGAACCTGCTCTTCTTAGTCCAACCTCTACATTCCTAAAAAAAATCATATGTTTGCAAAAGCTGTTTCAGTTGTGTATGTGTGGTTGCGGCCTGGCATTTTCTGCTATTACACTTGTCTTCTAAGACAAAAGAAATAATTTTGACGATGTTTTCCTGGTGGAAATAACGGAATGGATGCAGCTTATTCTGCAAATTCTTTTCCTTATATCCTGCTCAACGTGATCCCGACAGCTGCCCATTTTTCATCATTTACATTACTCGGCGAAGAGCGTTTATCATGAAATTTGTATAACTTTCACGACAATCCTTCTTGGTGTTATATTTTTAATGTCCTTTAGTGTACAAATTTTTCTTACTTTGACTCTTTTTAGCGTGTTAATAATTGCAAAAATTTATTTACTGAAAAAGAGAAAGCAATATGATGAATTTTCTCTAAAAAGTAATTTCTTTGTAGAAAATTTAAGTTGCTCAGTTTGTTGTTTCAAAAATCAATGAATAGATGCAGGGTCTTATGTGAATATGAAATCATCTTAGTGAATATATATTTAAGATTTCTGTAAAGAAGATGACAACCAGTGGGGAAGTGAAATCGAGTTTTTAAAACTGAACGAGATCGAGAAGAAAAGAAAGTTTTGAGATTTGAGGCAGAGCGAGATTTGTGATAATTAAAACGGGTTTCTAGTTTGTAAATGTTCAAAATTTGAAAATTATGTGTTATTAAATAGTTACTTAAAGATTCAGAAGAAGCTGTCTTTCTCGAATCCTTTGCATGGAATGTGCCAGACCTTACAGCAATCACACATTCGCATTTCTTAACATAAAATCACTCATTAAATAAGTCGCTGTTTTACATTATTTTATCTTGGAGGTAAATTTAATTACAGTTACCAGCCGAGATGTAGATGTAGAAAAAAAGATTAAAAAAAATCTTTTGTAAACGTAAATGCTGACCTGGATATTCAATTAAAAATAAACGTGGTGATCATACAGATCGTGATTTCGGATTAAAAAGTTCTCTAAGTAGCTACAACATTGTATCTAAAAAAAATTACACTTGTACATAAGACTATAAACTCCTTTTTAAAGATGTTTGCATTTGAAAACAAATTTACATGGATGGATTCAGTTTTTCAATGATGAATAATTAGAAAATAGAAATGGAAAAAGTTGTCTATATTTTATTAAAATCCCTCGTTTTATTATATTAATGAGCTTTTTGCATTGATTAATTGGCTTAAGAAATTTGTGTAGTATCACAAGGGAGATTGACAAAGCACTGATGAATTTGCATATTCAATCAGTCAGGAAGAAAAAAAAGACACAGTTATTTTTTATAAATCAAGGTAGAAAACGAAAGTTTATAAGCTGAAGTACAAAAAACCCACTATCTGTTGCTTTCCTAGTAATCTATTGTTCATTTCTGGCTTCAAAAATTAAAAAAAAAATAATGTCATGCTGTACTACACGATTTATAAATAAGGAAAAATAACAATTCTCCCTTGTTTAAAAAAACCTCCGAATTATTCTTTTTTTTAATAGAAAAAAAAATAAATAAAATCTTTATTTTAACTTAAATAATTTCTTTAAAAAGATTATGTTAAAATTATTTTATACATAGAGTTAAAAAGTTCTTACCCTAAATATAGCATATTTGAATTTTTTTAAGATTCACAGCTAACTGAACAAGTTTTCTGAATTAAAGGAAAATTTTTTCCTCCATTTTATCTGAAGAATAATATTTCTTTTCAGCGAAAAACAAACGCAATATATTTACAGTCAATTTTTTGAAGTAGTTTTCATTTAGTCTGATGTAAGAATCTTGAAAAGTTCTACCAATGCTTTTTATTGTTTTGAATCTATTTTTCTTTAAAACCTCTCCTACTTTAAAATTTTAACTAGTCTTTAGATTGCTGTCAAGTGTTATGTGATTATAAGTCATTGACTTCAAAAGAGTTTTCCTATATTTTTTTTCAAAATTACCTTCTACATTTTTTTCTTCAAAATTTTTACAATGAACTTTGAGATAAAAACCTTGTTTTTAGGAAATAATGCTTTTATAATAAAATATAAATTTTTCGAAATAATTTTTATTACCATGGCAAAAAAAATCTAATATTTTATTTGACAAGCTTAATAGTAAATCTTTCAGATATAAACAGATACTCCTTCATTATTTCATAATTATTCAGTGCCTGGTATCGTAAGTATAACAGCCAATTTAAATGCACAAAAATCAACCGATCTGATAAAAGAGATTTCAGCTTTATTATGGAGAAAAAGCTAAAATCTACATTATGCAGAGTAGTGTTACTTTCAGCAACAAACCTTTTTCTTATGAACATATACAGGGTGTAACTAAACTCTGCGGCAAAACTTTAAGGGGTAATAGTACAAGAAGTACAATAGTATATCAAGACAAACAATAGTAAATAAGAAACTTAGGGTCCCAAACGTCTTCCTATGGAAATAGGTGCCATTAAAGTTTAGGGTTCGAAATTTCAAATGATTATAAAAAACGGAAAAATGGGTCGATTCGTTAGTGGTTTTCGCTAAAATTATTCTTTTTGTCAGTATTTTCTTGAAAAATAAATTTTAATGATAAAGCTCAAAAAATGTCGATAGAGGGCGCTTTAGACTTTGGAGTAACGAACAACTATTTTTTACTGTTATATTTTTTGTATCACATTAAATGCTTTCAAAAGCTTAGACCTAAACTTAAATTTTGAGCTCAAAATTTGAATCGTTGGGGGTGGTTAAGTAGCGCAAACTCAACTGTGTTCAGGAGGTGAAATTTGAACTCACCTCCTCCCCTGGACACAGTTCAGTTATTCACGATCTTCGACGCTCGGTCGTAGACTAGGCAGCAGTTACTGCCCACTAAACGTAAAATAAACGAGAGAGGGATGGCAAACTTAAATAAAAAAGTTATTCATAACAGACATGAGCAATTTCTCCCCGAAAAATACCCGATTATGCAAATCACCCGATTTGCATGCAAAGCGTAGTACACAAGGATTTAACTGTATGGTGCTAACTGTATGTAAGGATGTAACGTTCTACTGCGAAGTGTTCCAACCTACATAAAGGCTCGTATGTGGTTCCAACATGACGGAGTGCCTGCACATTTCAGCGCAGATGTGCGAAGTGCATTGGATACAGCATATCCAGGGCCATGGATTGGACGAGGTGGTCCGGTAAATTGGCCGGCACGCTCGCCTGACTTCTCCTACCTAAACTTCTTCTTTTATGGCCATATGAAGAGTCTTGTTTAAGCAAGCCCCATCGACTCCAACGAGGCCCTGGTTGCGAGGATTGCCGTCGTAGCAGGCGATATCCGGTAGATGCCCGGGGTATTTGCTAATGTTCGTCAGTCCCTCCGCCGGCGGTATGAGGCCTGCATCTTTGCTGGTGGGCGCTCTTTCGGGCAGTTTTTGTGATTCCGCAAGAAAATCTTGCGTGTACCATTTTCTACGTGTCATCATTCATTCAACCTTCATTCATACGCACTACGTGCGTACATCAAATTGTTTCTTTTTATTTTGAGCAGAGAAGTTGCTCATGTCTATTATGAATAATTTTTTAAAAATTTTCTCATCTCTCTCTCGTTTATTTTACGTGTAGGAGGTAATAGCTGCTGCCTGGTCTGCGACACCAAGATCAGGAATAACTGAACTCTGTTCAAAGGGAAGGGAGTTTCAAATTTCACCTCCTGAATACAATTCCGTTTGCATCACTCAACCACCCCCAACGAATCAGATTTTGAGGTCAAAATTTAAGTTTAGGTCTAAGCTTTTGAAAGTATTTAATGTGACACAAAAAATAGTTGTTCATTACTCCAAAGTCTAAAGCGCCCTTTATCGACATTTTTTTTTAGCTTTATCTTTAAAATTTATTGTTCAAGAAAATACTGACAAAAAGAACAAATTTAGCGAAAACCGCTAACGAATCGACCCATTTTTCCGTTTTTTTATGATCATTTGAAATTTCGGTCCTTAAACATTAATGGTATTTATCTCCTTCGGAAGACGTTTGGGACCCTAAGTTTCCTATTTACTGTTGTTTGTCTTGATGTGTACTATCACCACTTAAAGTTTTGCCGCAGAGTTTAGT
Source organism: Trichonephila inaurata madagascariensis (assembly GCA_019973955.1). Classification (NCBI taxonomy): domain Eukaryota; kingdom Metazoa; phylum Arthropoda; class Arachnida; order Araneae; family Nephilidae; genus Trichonephila; species Trichonephila inaurata. Next base: position 203,296 of record BMAV01000819.1, read on the forward strand.
TACACCCTGTACAAGCTGATTAACTGTTACATCTCGATTAGCTTCCCCACTAAATATTTACGATTCTGGAAAGTGCTGTATAAAAAAAATCTAAGCAGGTTAAACAGGATGCAAATAAAGTGTTGATTTGTAAAACCAAAATTATTGTATCTGCTTCTTGTAGACCAGGGGTGTCAAATTCAAAGGCTAACTTGGGCCAAACAAACAAAGTTTAACTTTAGATGGGCCGCAAAAAGGAATCGATGTTCATAAAAGCGCATGCTTATTTCGAAAAATACATTACAGTTAACATATATAAAAGAACAAGAAAAATTTAATGTTTACGCCCTAACACTTGGCATTTACGTATTTACCTAATTGAGGTATATTCAAAATAAATTTGCGCAGTTTATATAATTATAGCAAAAAAAAAAAAACAAAAAAAAAATAGTATAATAAACCTTTAGTGAATTCTAACTAATTCATTTTTATTTGCTTCGGTTTGTGTTATTTTATTACATATTATTGTGTGCCAATATATTGACCGGGACCCAAAAATGTTCGTTGCGGGCCACATGCTGCCCGCAGACCGCGAGTTTGACACCCCTAATGTAGACTCTGCTACAAACACAAATTAAATATTACAGGAGAACTTTCGAATTATATTTCTGGAGAGTTTAGTTATAAAATAAACGGCATTTGCTGCTTCAAGTAACAAAAACAATTATTTTGGCGGGAGATGTTGGCCATTTTCGTAAGATAAAAAATTAACTTTATCTTAAAAAATTAACACACTTTAAGGAAGCACTTAGGACTGGACATACAGTATTCTTATTCTTGAATGAAACTTCTTTTAACAGAAGTGTTTCTGATTTACTACTAGTTTCCTTTTCTTCTACGATCGTCAAGTTTACCAAATGTATCACCATCCCACGCTCTTCCAGCGGAATATTTAGAACACGAATCTTTTTTTTCTTTGTAAACAAAACTAAGACCACCTGTCCTCTACCCACACACTGTCACAATGGTCCACATCTGAGGTTGCTCCCTTAACGGAAATAGATCTCCTGAAGAAATGAAAAAGGCACAGAGTACTAAAAAGGATCAAATTCATATTCAAAGTAGTTTAAAAAGTTATATTAGAAATTAAATTGTCTGTTGAGAGATTATGTATGGACTTCGCCAAAAAATATTTAGATGATTTAAATCAAATAATATACATTCAGCTCCTCATTCTTAGGATTCAATGTACGAACAACTTTGATACCTCCCTTTTGCCTCTCTAGCAGAGGAGAAAACCTCAATCATGTAAATTCTGATTTGAATCATTTAAAAATCTTTTAGTTTTAGGGATAAATTTAAGCTCTCTAGTTAGATTTCAAATGTCTCTCTAAGGTGGAAAGTGTTTTGTCCATTTATTGCTGCTTTTGTGGTCCACTTTACCAATGTTGCTAACTAAGATCTTTTGAAGAGGTTCACCTCTTCATTTTTCGATTGTTTCTCACCTTACAGCGTGATATTATTAATCATCTTACCTCACCCTCATATAGCCTTCATCTTCTTGGTTATTTTGACATGAGAGTGAATTCTACGTGTAGATTTCATTTGTATGTAAGAATCATCTTATCATTAAGCTTCGAAAAATATCCGACGAAAAATAAAGGTTGTTCTGAAGCCAAATTAAAAAAAAAACACTAGTATGCTGTACATAGCTCTGTCCTAGTTCTTCGAGTTCAGGATGAAAAAGCAACAGTTATATTTCCGGCATCAACTTTTAATTGCTGAAGGACATGTAGTTTATTTTTTTGCGGAACTTCCCTTGAAACAGTATTAAAAAAGGAGCTATAATATATATATATATATAGTGTGTAAATAATTCTCTATACTAATGAGAGATGAACATTAATCAAACAAAACCCCGAAGAAAATTGAGAATGTAAGAAACCAGACATAGAAGGATATATGAGAAATTAAAATTATAATAGGGTTAAGAAAATAAAAAAATGGATGCTACAGTATTATAAACACACACATTGCTGATTTAGGACAGCTTATATATAAAATATTTATATAAAAGTGGGTTGAGCATGTTTTGCAGCCAGCCAACCTTCCCCCTTTATATGTTAATATAACACTGATATATATATCTTTTCATTGCAGTCCTGTAGTAATGGAAAATACAGGAGAAACTTGATTTGCCTTAAAACTATGTTTAACCCTGCAGTCATAGTACTTAAGACGAATATTTTGCTGTTGTTCTACTGAGGCTATCTTAATTTTGACCTCTGTACTGTGACTGGTGATATTTCTAATATTTGTTGCTTTTCTTATTAAGATTTATTGAAATTTAGTAAATGTGATTAATGATTATATATGTTTGGTAGAGTGGTAGCCTTGTGGTCATGGCCGCAAACTTGTGGCCGGCGTTGCAGAGTCACTAAGAACACTTGATGCAATTGTAGTGTTAGAGTTATATTTACGTTACAATATAAAGCTGCAAGAGGGCTATTGGTGACGGACCTCGTAATTTTGAACCATGGTCTCTTGTGACTAGGACGACAAATGAGCTGGTATCCTCTTTCCTAACTCCCACACCACACCAACGGGAGGACGTTTTAAGCCTGGACAGATTTAACGAGCAACAGCCCTCTCTTATACAGCGGGTCTTCAGCGGCATTAGGCTCGAACTCATGACACGCCAGGCCCGAGTCCGTGACCTTGACCACAAGGCTACCGCTGCAACGTAATGGTAGAAAACAGAGCGTAAATCTCTTAGAGCAAATGGTTTTTTTTCTTGCATATAATGTCGCAATATTTGTATTATTTAACAATTCAGCTGAAAGGTTCTCGAGATGCCAGGTTAAAGTACAATAAATTAAAATTTTAATTTGATGAGATAAAAAATAAGTAAAAAAAAATATCGTTATAAATGTTTTGTTGAGTAAGTATTTACTTACAAGTTTTTTGCACGAGCTATAAAAGTGTATTTGGTTACGCAACATTTTCCTCAGTTTCCCATATAAAACTTGAATAATTCTTTCGAACAAACAGGCAGCATATATATGTATAATTTTAAGTCTTAAAAAATACAAAATAATTCGAAATTAATGACTTAAAGTATCCGACTACGTTTGGAACCGTGATTTTAAAAAAGCGCATAAATGGATAATTTTCAAGATATTTAGTGCCACTTAGATTAGAATACATGTAAAAAATTATTTTAAGGACATTTTGATAATTTTTTTTTATTTAAATACAGTATTTGGGCAAAAAATTAACTTGGAATAACCTTTATTCAAAATGTTCTCCTCTTATAAAAAATGCTTTTAAAATAATAATATTTTGTGTGTGTGTGTGTGTGCTTACATAAAGTAAAGACTTCTCCAGAGAGTCTGAACTATTTTTTTTTTGAAAAATTCCCATTATTTTCAGAGTTGCAGCCATTTGAAATAATTATCGGCGTTTTTTTTTTCTTAAAATTTCTCCCCTCTGTTGTCGTAAAACATGGATAAAACCACTTCTAAATAATATATTTCAAAAATTCTAGTTGAGCCTCTGTACAGAGGTCTGAGCTGTATACAGGCAAAATATTATTATAATAGAAGCATTTTTCACAAAAGGAGAATATTTTTGAAAATGGGTCATTCTATGTTCATTTTATGTCAAAATATTTTACTTAAATAATTTTTCATTGTAATAATATTCTTAAAACAATTTTATATACATTTTCTAATCTAAGTGACACTATAAATATCATAAATAATATCCATTTATACGCTTTTGAAAAATCAAGGTTCCGAACGTAGTCGGATACCTTAATAATTACTTGTTATTATTTAAACCGAGTCAAATGTAAGAGAATGAATCACCCTTTTCAGCAAGCCAATTTTTTCGAAAGAGAGTCTACTAATGGTAAGAATCACAAGCGTTTATTTTAACTTATAGTAACTACACACAAAACTAAAATAAAATATCTCCTGTGGCTCCCTATCTACCAAAAACTCTTATTACCCCGGTCCTCTTATGGATAGCTGACACTGGACATCGTATGGGTGCAAAGAATGCCCACTGTGATGCCACACCTGGATGGGGAGAAAGTTACTTGTGAAAGATATGCAAACATATCAATTTCATCATTTAACATATACTTCCACCTCGAAAACAAAGTTTCAACATAAAAGAAAACTGATATTAAACATACAGAGTACAAAATAAGGAAATAAGATACTTTTAATGAAATACCAAATTCACACACAATAATATTCAGAAAATGTATAAAAAATTTTGTAACAAAAAAAAATGTTTTTCAAATTCGGTCCAAATGCCACCCTTAAAATTTTCCACCCCGGGAAGGGATTCGGTTTGTCCGGCCCTAGAGCCGACCCTGCCTACTCATAGATCGTAACGACATGAGTTTACAACAGTCATTTGACTTCTTGTAAAATTCGTACGCAAATTCAGATCCATCTCCTAAAAACTTCAACTGAGCCGGGAAAGGGATCTAATCTAAATGTGATCAGAAGTTCCTTGAAAGGTTATCATGACGATTTTTTCCCCTCTCTCCTCCTCACAGCCTCTATAAGAAAATCATTTAAAATTTACTATCTTACGGACTGAAATATGTCCATAAATCTTGCAGTCATTCAGCGTACGTTATGTCCGAAAACTGCTTAGAAACAAAAATCGAGAGATCCCCAATCCCACCCCAGTGAAAAAAAAATATATTGAGCAGGTTTTGAGGAATGCAAAAGATAAACACTTCCCTATCTTGAGTCACTTTCTTAACCTTACGTGTATGTGACATTGCATCGTTTTTTGCCTCACCGGTAAAACAAGGTCAAAAAGAATAACCTTCATTTTGAAAGCAATCTTAGTGGGATTCTTGAGTAGGCGATTTTTTTGTGGGAAGAATTGAGTTATATATTACGAAAGAAATTGAGGAATTAATTAAAAAAGCATTTCTTTACACATAACGCATACCAAAGTCGTTTTTAATTATATGTCTCAAATGCAGTGAAATTCGCTTAACACGGAACTGAAGGGACTGAAATATTTTTTCGTGTTTAAA
>BMAV01000819.1:214952-253599 GCA_019973955.1 Trichonephila inaurata madagascariensis
TTTTTTTTGTATGTTAATGAAGACCTTAGAAAACGATTTGACTATTTTAAGTGAACAGTGTATGAAATTAATTTTACAGTTGAATATCTTTAATTAATTAATTAACTCTAACGGACTAAATTTCCCAAAGTTGAGTATTTTGTTTATGTATACCCCTTAATTTTCAATGTAGTAATTTAAAAAAAAAAATATTGCATGAAAAAAACTGCAGTGAATCATAATGTGATAGACAAAAGATTAAACGAAAGAGTGACGATTTGATGTGTTTCGTAGAAAAAAAGGCTCACTTGGCTTTGAAATACCCTCAGAATTGTCTATGACACGTGCCAGTTTTGTTTATCTAAATTACTCTCTCACCCTCCACCTCTACAGACACCACACAAAAACAGCTCATCTTTTATCAGTTGGCCTTGGAATTTGGTTAGGATCACGTCGTAGTCTGAGTAAAAATCAGTGAGTTGGGTTCGCGCTTTATTTTCTATTTTAGAATTTTTTACGATACATTGGCAAGAAGCTCAGGGGGCACATTAAGGCTGTTGATCAAAAACAGAGTGTGGCCGTGGTAACCTAATGGTCAAGGTCAAGGTCAAGGTCACGGACTCGTGACTAGTGTGTCATGAGTTCGAACCTAGTACCACTGAAGACCCGTCGTGCAAAGGAGGCCGATGGATGTTACATATATCGAGGCTCAAATGTCCTCTTGTTGGTGTAGTGGGGAAAAAAGGAGAGAGGGTGCCAGCTCAGATGTCATCCTCATCACCTGGCCATGGTTTAAAATTGCAAGATCCTTCGCTAAAAGCCCTCATGTTGATGAAAAATGCAACGTTAGTTTCACTCACTTAGAACGCTGTTTGTTTTAGTAAGACCTCGATTCTACTGCGCGTGCGCGCGTTTTATTCATAGATTCTTATGGTAGAGATCTACTGTATTTAGATTAAGAAATCATCTGCACTCGATATAGAATTCATTTCATTTACTTAAAAATTTGAAATTGATGTAGCGTGTAAATGAAAAAATGTACCTATCAGAGCTGCTCATTAAAAAGATTTAAAATGAATAGTCAGTTTTTTGGCCGTGTAAGCGAAGGGAATATTTTGAAGACCTATTCGTGTCCATAGTAACAGAACGGTCATGGACGCAAACTCCTGATCGATGTCATCAAGTAGTGGGTTCGAGTCCTGTTGAAAATCCGCTGTGTAGAGGGATTAGTGAACTCGGAATCTGTCCAGGCTCAAAGTTATCACGTTAGCGTGATGGGGAAGTTTGAAGAGAAAGAGAAGAATCAGGGACTAACTTTCAGGTATCGTTCTTGTCACTTAACCATTGTTTAAAATTAATAGTCCTCGTTCAGCTTCAAAAAGACCACCAAATTCAAATCATGGAGATATATTTGCTTGCGTTTGGAAAAAAAAATTGCATAATTTAGAAGTTATGTACCTATTTAATAAAAATTGTTCCTTTTTAGATTTTTCCTTTTTGAAACTCTACATCCTGCTTTGATAGGCATATCCATCGCATTAAAAGCCTTATGAGATGCGAACGTACCTGACAAAACTAAGTCTAGACCTTGAATTTGATATTTTATTATAGGCAAGAGATACGAGATTCAACATCTAGGGATAAAAATTTCTGTTCTTTTAGTTCAGCTGTTTTTGCCTATTCCAGTTCATTTTTTTTCCTCAGAAACTGCTCTTTAGCCTACTATTTTCATTCCTCTAACAAAATTTCGAAAATAATCAAAGAAGTTAACAGCACAGAATTGCTGCATATGTATAGATTTAATACACACTGCTGGCCATTAAAATTGCAACACCGGGAAGGAATGATCTGACGAACGTCAAAATCCCATGAAAGGAAGAAGAGGGGCTCGGATATGTAAATGACGCAGGAGGGAGAAAAGACATCTGAAGCACCTCATAAAAGTAAAGTTGTATAGTGGATTTCTCATTCGGAAAGCGCTTTGTAAGATTGAAGGGAATATCATATTATGCCTCGAATAATAAGAAGAAATACTTACCGGTAAGTGTCAAATTTCGACTGAGGCAGGATCGTTGCCCATAGAAAGTGGGAATAATCATTCCGTGATATCGCCTGTAGCACTGGTCGAAATCCTACCATTGTCATGCGAATATGGAATCAATAAATTGCTGGGGGTCATACCGAATGGCATGTAGGATCTTAACGCTCTCCCATGACTAAAGACCGAGAGGACCAGTGTCATAACGTACACCCTCGCATTGCATGACTGTCACTGAATACAGCTTGGGGCCCAAAACTTGAGTTTGCATGGGGGCTCTATTATTATGCCACTGGAGAGGACCGACATGTTGTGAAGTCGACCCTGCAAAACCGTACAATCACATCAAGGACCATTAGTCAGGAAATGTGCATGTTTACAGCATGCAACGTGGACTGTCTGTAGGATTACTCTTACTTCGGCTTCCCTTGCCAATACAGCATAGAGCAAGGATGGCCAACCTTTTTGAGAAGAGTGCCACTATTTGATAAAAAAAAATAATTAAACGTGACACTTCTAACTTTTCCAACAAACAAATGTGGAAAAGTGAAAAAAAGTGTTGTTTATAAGCTTATTACATGGGATTTTTATGCAAATAGCACATTTTTAATACAATTCTATGTAGCCGAAATTTAAAAATATTGTTATAAATAAGACGAAAGTACAAACTTAGGTTTTTATTTTAATAAACTTTTTACAAGTTCAATCAATTAAATTAGGTATAAAACAAAAATGAGTAACTTGAATCGTTTAATTCAAAATAATTATTAAATGCTCAGTATTTTCTTAATGTGGCTTTTGAATTACTACTATTTTTTACCAAGTCATCTATATTAGGATTAGCTCTCACAGATGCCTACAAAATTAAGTTATTCTAGGTACACATCAGCTAGTTTATGAGTGATATTTATTTTATTATGTTCAAGTGGAAAACACTTATTCACAAACATATTTTAATCCAAATTTTGAAGTTTTTTGTCTGAGATAAACCCACTTCAATAAAATTGTAAAAAATGGCTCTTTGTTATCTTTTTAAAATAAATTTTTCCGTAAATCTTCACATGCTACTATTTACAACTCCACTGTGCCACAATGTGGCACACGTGCCGCGGGTTAGCCACCCCTGGCATAGAGAGAAATGTCGACTCTGGTGGCCCGAACGACAAAACTGGATACAAAAGTGGCACAATACCCTACACAACAAGAAAACAACGTCTTTTAGTCTCAGCAATTTACACAAAGCATTTCGAAAATAACTTTCAACCTTTATGAAATATATTTTATCTGTAAATTTATTCATGACAGCTTCAATTTGTAATCATTTAACTGCAACCAATGCAACATAAAATATTACATGATTCCTGTTTTAATATATCTCACCAAAATTTTTTTAAAACTTTACCACTCATTTATAGCATAGATGAGTGGCTCTTAATAGGTGTTACGTGGAACACTGATACTCAGAAAATCAAAAAGTCGATGTTTTTTAGTTTTCAATAAATATATGCACTGTTTTACTGTACAACAGTGTTTAGTAAAAATATTGTAAAAATATAATTTCCCATTATTATGGAATGGTTAAGAACCATTGATATTCATATTTAAGTAAAATTTGTAATATTGGGTCCTTATCTATAAAATTTTTAAAATCTTCAAGAAACAGCAATGAAAATTTCAAAATTATGCCCGAAAACTCAGATTTAAATCTCAAGAAAAAGCCCTTTGTAAGACGCAAGAAAATGAAAAAGGAAAAAAAAGAATAGTTACACTTTATTATTTTAAACATAGTATATTTTCAATTAATTACAAAAAGAGTAGAGTAGGAGGAAACAAAATAAAAGTCAAATTAGACTTTTTTTGGCGCGTTTTCATTATTTCGAGTTCAACACTAGACTAGTTTTTGTTTTTTGTCAGTATAGCTAGTTAATTTTTGTAAGGTCGTAGAGTGCCATCTATTGAAAAAACTATCAATTACAACTTAATGAAAACTATATTTTTACAGAACAATATTAAAATATCGAAAGATACGCATGTCGTTATTTGGTTATTCCTAAGTTTAAAACTAAGTAATAATATTAACCCTCTGACCGGAACATCAATTTTTTTAGTCGTACTGAGAAACATCCGTCTGACAGTGAGTGGGCGAGTGAATATTAACGTAGCACTGTTCAGCTGCACGAGGGCTTTTGGCGACGGACCGCGTAATTTTGAACCATGGTCCGTCTGACAGACGGGTATGTAATTTTTTTTTTTTTTAATTTTATTACTTTAAGGACTGTTTTAAATGTCCTTATAGCTCATGAAATTGAGTATGGCTCAAATAAGATGTGTGGAGTTAAATCAAGCACAACAATATATTTTTATCACTAGAACTGTGACTAGTATTTTTATAAAAACTGATTAAAAATTCTTCATATTCATGTAAAAGTAATTAAAAATAATAATACCAAACACAAAAAAATTATGGGAATATCTGTCTGATACACGGTGATAGATAAGAAAAATCGTACATATCGTGAGTTAAAAAAAAATCACCATGTACCATCTCGTGATCCTCTCACTGGGTTGAGTCCAACTGAAGATGCCAAAACAGCCCACCCCAAAAAATCACACCACAGCGTTATCTACAGGCATCAAAGCAAATCATCCCCGTCTGAGAGACGGATGTTCCGGTCAGAGGGTTAAAGAAAAATGCATTTCAGAAAGGAAAAAAAGTTATAAATCGCAATTTATGTTAAGTAGTGGAGTGATTAAAAACACAATAGGGTCGCGTACATTTTTTTTTCAAAAAGTAATAAGAACAATATCGTGGTATTCTATGTCAGGGGTGGCCAACCTGTGGCACGGCTAAACTGTAACAGTGGCCCACGAAGACTTATTGGAAAATTAAAAAACTTGAAAATATAATAATAAATACCAATTTTTTTTATAGTTTTATTGAGGTGTGGTTGTCTAAGACAAAAAAACAAAACATCAAAAAATTTATTTTAAATACACTTAATTGCATTAGGCTAAAAATTATTGTGTAGAAAATACTCCTTCATTGTTGTGTGCTCCGGCTTTCCAAAGGATATGTAATCGTGAGATTTAAGAGCGTGTTTTAAAGTATTTGGAAGAAAACAATGAACAGCCCAGTGAATATTTGCTACACAAAAGTGAAGATTGATTATGGGAGTTAGCTTTTTTTGCAATAGTAGGGGACATTTAAATAATTTATATTTAAGATTACAAAGAAAATTTGTACTTTTCCTTCCTTAATTGACCAGATATCTTATTTTACGAGCAAATATTTGCTTTTTTTCCGATTTTGGAGAAAGATTAACTCATTTCATATTAAAAACAGGAACTATCTACCAAAGTTAATTCTGCTCAGAGCTAAGATAGATTTAAAAATTTAATATATCCATTTTGTAGAATTCATTTAGTGTTAGGTTTGATAAATTTCAAGATGATAAAAAAAGACGGATTTTTTTCATGATTTCTCTGCAAGGCGTTAATTGTTACCCACAAATCCAAATCGAAATTATTGACCTATAACACCATACTACACTGTAAGGCAAATGTAAGGAACTTATTTCAGTAGTAGGATATCCGAATTATGTTGAATTTTGAAAAGCTATCCCAACAAGCAATTTTCCAAATTTACACAATTTGACTATCAGATATTGTTGTAGGTTTGGATTAACATGTTTATGAACAAATATTTTCTATTATGAACATAATAAAATCAGAATAGCACTCAAAGTTAATTGATACACACCTAAAACAACCTGATTTTGTAAGCATCTTCGATGACTAATTCTAAAATAGATAATTTAAAAAATTACAAATTCAAAAATCTCACCCACAAATGATGATGAAATAAAGAATTTGTACATGTTAATTTCAATGAAATTTATAAAAGCAGGAATAAATATATGGTAAAAAAATTATAATAATAAGAATAATTAGAAATTATTAATATTACTAATTATTTTTACTGTCGTTATTCAATCAAGCGATTTTTTTTTCAATGTACGTGTGATTAAGAAAATTATAAGGGTCAACGTCAAAATTAAGAGATTAAAATCGAGATTATTTGCTCTAATATCTGAAGAATTATTCAGAAAGCTATAAAATTCTACTTTTACAATCGAAAGTCAGGTAATTAATGAAAAGAAAAGTCTTGAAACAACTTTTTGAGTAAAAAGATGAAGTTTGATTAATTTCAAGCAAACGCTCCCAATTTTTGTGATGAAATATAGTTATCCTATTTAGCAGATATATTTGCCATTCTAAATAAAATAAACATGTCCCTTCAAGGACACAATATCCATGTAATATATATTAAACAAAAAATTAATGCATTTATTTTTAAACTTAATTTGTGGTCATCATGTCAAAGAGAAAAACTAAAAAAAAAGTGTGTGTGCTTATGACCACACGATAGAAGTGATAACTTCAAATTTAGTAATGTTATTTCAGGGATTAGTCAGGTGAAAAAAAACAAGAGGATATTAGTATTGTCATATAAAACTATTTATTCAAATGTCTGTGCTCATAAAGTAATATACAATCATATTTGTGAATTAATTGTACTCTAAGAAGGAAACAGTAGGTTTATGGTAGCTGAAATAGGTTATAAATACTTTCGATTCAAAATTATTTAAATATCTAAAAAAAACTCCGTCAAGCATTGTTCTGTACTTTGTCATGCTTCCGTTTGACATAATTAAATTGAATTTTGATTTAAAAGAACCAACTTAGGCTTTGATTTGTCTTTTGCAAAATCTACATTAAAATCCCCATTTAAAATAATAAGCAATTTGTTCAGAAGAGTTGATCCGGCTTCACAGTGTAAGCAACTTAATTTTTGTGAATGAATTCGATAATTTTCTCTACACTTTGATTTGGTGAAATATAAATAGCAACGATTGAAATTATTTGTCCATTTTCTGTTCTACATTTCGCTGCACAAATTTCTCCGATACATAATTCATTAAACCCAAATGATTCAGTAGTATTGGTAACATTGTTACGAGCATTATAAACCCGAGCGTAACAATGCTTGGCTTTCTAAAACGCATCATTCTCCAGCAAAACGCACCTAAAGAAATTATCACTTCAAAAACTTTTTGCAAAACCAAACAGTTTTCTAATAGAAAATTAATTGAATTTAGATGACAGTGTTAAAAGTCATATAATGAGACGTCCTTTTCAATTTAAAAAGTATAAGATTATTCCCCAGAGGAGAAAATTAAGCATGAATGGATAAAAAGTCCGTTCGAGTACCATGATAAATAAAAAGACTTGTCAATGGAGGAGAGGGAAAAAGTTATCGACATATCAAGATATTTGACATTAAAATCTTAATTTAAATAAGAGCAACTTCTAAATTTTAGGTCGTAAATTCATGCAAAATGCAATTTCTCATACAGCTATAAACATTTGAATCTCATTCGTAACCACCTATTTACGAAAAAAATCCTTCTTAATATATGTGGCAAAAAAAAATAGAGTATAGAAACAAATTAAACACAAAGCATGAAATGCGACTGCAAATAACTTCAATAGAGCTAGTCTTCGACTGTTTGTGTAAAAAATCACAAACACATCCCAGTCATTAAATATAATGGTAAAGCAGGTGTCTCCCAGAGCAGTGTTCCCCAACCTTTTTATCGCCGCGGACCGGTCAACGTTAGTTAATTTCACCATGGCCCGCTGAGGGGGAGGACGTTGATTGTTAATATTTTAGACTGTTTTGATTTAATAATTTTAATTTACTTGTGTGTGTATTTAATCGTGACTTCAGAATAAAATATAGCTACACCAAAAATGAATATAAAGTGATTTAACAACGAATATAAAGTGATTTTCATGAAAAGTAGCCCAATCCCAATAAAAATATACCACATTAAATAAAAGAGAAATAATTTGATGTTTCTTGTGCAGATTGGTAGTATTTGATCCACGGACCGGGGGTTGGAGACCACTGTCCTAGAGCATAAAGAGTAATATTATTAAGAGTATAAATTACAATAATTCATGTTAAAAATGTTCAGTAAAAAATAAAGTACTTTTCTTTAACTGGCTTTACATCAAGTATCTATAACATGTTGATCTACTTTAAATATTTTTTAAGATATGTATATTCTTCTAAGGTGTGTGGGGGATGGGGTTCCCCGAAAACACACCTTATACTTCTAAAAGTTATGTAAATCTACAAAGTTTGAAGACCACTGCACTAGGGTACTTTTGGACTACCTCGGGGGATAAGAGGCTACCTTTATTCCTCCTCCAAGATCATTAACTGCACTGGGGGGGGCACAAAGATTTATCTATATGTGGGTATTGTTCCCCCTACTTCCTTTTTTGGGAAAGGGCTTACATTCTAAAGCAATATGTTCATCTTAGAAAAATTTGTCATCTCTAAAACGAATTCCTTCTTTCTGCAGATTCAGAATTACAAAGATGAGAAAACTATAAAAAAGTTATAGATGCTCGTAAATTTTTAAGATTTGCATACTGGAAGCAACTCTTTTTTTTCAATAAAAATAGTGGAAATTCCTTTATTAAGCCAATATACCTCGTTTTTTGATGGATCTCTTCTAACAATACGATAACTGTTTTATTGTTTTTATGCAATTTCTTATTTAATATATAATTATTATTATTATTATTATCACTTTTATTTAATTATTAAGCTATTTTTCTTCTTATTATAGTTTATTAATAAATATACTATTTTTATAATACATTTACACAACATGTGTTACATCAAAGATATAAAATTACTCTACAAGAAGCTTAAACTATTAAACAGAAAGTAAATTGGTATGACTTTACCGTTATTCAATATACCCACATATAGTTACAGTAAATTCGTAAAGCAAAACTAAATGGTATACAGGGGTTAATCAATTAATTAATTATTAAATTTTTGCATAATTCAGCCATGCTAAAATCATTATGTGTGTTATTATGTAATAAAATTAATAAATTGAATAGTTTCCGAATTAAATTTTGTTGCTATGCTTGTTACCTATGTTGTTACATATACCAAAATTTGGAACCTTCTGTGGTCTTTGGTTTATGTTCAATGCTTCATTTATTTTAATGAGTTGAACTTTTAATTCGTATTCCCTATTTTATAAAAAACAATGGCGATATATTTCTGACATAATAAAAGTCACGAGAACAAAAAAAAATATTTAAGAAATATATTTTTTTTTTTTTTTGGCCCCCCCCCCCCTTTTCTTCAAAATACTTACTGAGTTCCATTTTATCTATTTTATAAATAACATTTTGTTAATTACTTTTTTCAAATTGTTAGAAAAAAGCCAAGAGAAACTTTTTTAATGCCCTACCAAGCATTTTCATTCGTATTCAAAGGGTTGCAATTCAATAATTCAAAATTTTGTATTGTTATGTTACACATACGAATAAAAGATAAAATATTATTTTAAGATGTAACCATACAGAGTTTACGCAAATTTGAAAATAGAAAAATAGGCACTAGAAAATCTGCGTAGACCTAGAAAACTGTATTGATATTAGAAGTAGGAAATATAAAAATAAAAAAATATGTGTCATAATAAATATTACAAAGCAATGAATAGCTTTGAATTGTGCATAGCGACATCTGTCCACAATTTATTTTATTATTCTTAATTTGCATTCATTTCTTTATGGTTGTGAGAAAATAACTGATTTCTCAAGTTCAAGTTATATAAAATTCAGATGAAATATTCCTCAAAATTATTATATGGGTAATTTCTTATAAACTAACATAATCAAAATCTAGAAACAGTATAAATAGATATTTTGTGTAAAAGAGACATAGAGAGTGAGGAGAGATTCGTACTGATTTTACAACTAGAGACAGCTTTTGTTACTTATATCTTATTGGTTTGTTTATTAAATGGAAACAAGAGAAGCTCCGCCTATTTAGTCATGGGATTGCTACATTTGGCGTAAAATGAATTTTTTGGTGAAAGTAAACTTATTTAAAGAGTATAGCTTTTTTTATACATTCTGTGATTGCGCGTATATATAACGATTTTTTTTACTGAATAACTGACAAATTTTGTAAATTTCATATTTTTATATAATTACAGAAGAATTATAAGTGCTAATTTAATTAAATATTTCTGCATGTCTTTTATTTCGATTTTATAACTGAAGCTGTGTCAGAGTTAATATTCAACAAGAATGATTCCATATAATCAGGGCTTCCGAAAGGGATTTCAGATGATGTCTTCTTGGAAAACTGCCTTAGTTCAGGCGAACTAAATAAATAGGACTCAAGAACTAAGAAAGAAGCCGAGAATTCCTGTCGCAAAATATAACTTATGTATTTTAAAAACAAATTTTACCATCATAGTTAAGATTATATGAATAATTATTTTTACACTCAGAACATTGAAAATAGCGCACCAAGATAAGGGTTGAAATGAAATTTAATAGACATAATAGAATAAATGAGAAACTCTAATAATACCAAAATCAAGACAATTAAGCAAATATAGGGCATACAATTAGACAAATATAATACATACAATAAGACAAATACATTATATAAAATATTAGATAAATATGGTGTAACTTCAATGATGCGTCTGACCGCCCTTTGTTGCAATACCTGCCACAACATGGTTTGACATTGAGTTGGTTAGACGTCGGGTGTTGTCCTGGTGCAAATGGGTCCCCAAATCTTGAACATCTACCTCCAAATCCTGTACAGAATGACACAGGGGCATTTGGCAGTTCAGCTGGTATCACAAATGCTGAGTATAAAACAAGTCCAGAATGCTGGCTGACCATAGAAGAGTCTAAATAGGACATAGAAAGTCTTGAGTGACTTTAATTGTATACGGAGCAGAATTATCTTGCTGAAAAACAACTCCTGAAAGACTGCCCCACTTGAGATTGAAGAACCTCGTCAACATAACGTTGTCTCATTAAGCTTCCAAGTATCACAATTAGAGTGAGCCAACTATAATAGGTTAGGGCCCCCCAGACCATTACGTCTGCTGTGTAGGCAGTGTGTGTGGGTGGAATTGTACCGTTTTTCTGGGTGTCCATACACTCATGCGCGGAATTATCTATTTCCAAAAAAAAAATCTGAATTTATCACTAAACATCGTATTTTGCTAATCTGTGACATTCTAAGTCGCTCTGGCTTAGCACTGCTGTAGACGGAATCGTATGTATTTCGATACTAAAACCAAAACGTGAAAAGAGCGTTTGGATTGCAGGTTCTCTTCCTTAAGGCATCTGAAAATGGTCCTCTGACATATAGTTGAATCGTGGTAAAAGCTACTGTGGGATCCCTGAACTATCGTCACACGATTCTCTCACCTCATCGTCTTCCTGATTGCTTCAGACCCGATTGTCTACTCGTGGGTACCATCTCGTCTCCCCTGCTCCCAACATGTTTTGATGGCACACTCCGAGTGATCGACCTGACGAGCAACACGATGCATCGACGAGTTAGTGGTTTTCATGTCGATGATGAAGCCCCTCTCAAACTCGCTTAACTGCGCGAAATGTCTTCTCACTCGTTTACTTAACATTCTTCGCTTGCTAAAGTTCTCTTAGAGTCAGAATAAGATCATTGTATTTATGAATCTCTCTCTATATGCTCCGGTTTATATAGGATCCACTTCCTGATTGCAACACCACTACGGAGTATGTGGTCATACGTATTGGCACAAAATATTAGATTCATTTTCATATCAGATATTATTCAACTACTTTTTAAGTTACGCGATTGTAGCTTGCTTATTTCTAGGTGCGCTATTTTCAGTGTTCCCGAGTATATTTCTGAAACGTACTTCAAAGTAGTTTTTATTTGAACTGTCCTTTTATTTTGAAATTTCCTAAATGGGAAATGAATTAAATTAATTTTATAAGTGATATTTAATTCAATTCCTTAATTTTCATTATTTATCGCTTTCAGAATTTGTTATGTTCTTTTCTGTGCAAATATTATTATCCTTTAAAAGCGTAGGAGAATTTTGAAAAAATGTAAAAAGAAATTTTGGTTCCGCTACGCATTACTGCTGTCTTTTTCATTAAATATATTGGCAGAGTTCTGTGTAACAAAAATAAAACACATTAAGTGATTGACCAATATCTGACGTTATTTTTTATTCCTTAATTTCATTCCTTGTTACAAGAAGATAATTACAGTAATTAATATTTTAGCAAAATGTTTGATTGATTCTTTACATCAGTTAAGCTTCAATTCAACTTCAAAATATTTTTTAATTCTCTGTCTTCTAGATCTATTTAAATATGAGAATAAATTGAATTTCTGATCAAGATTTAATTATGGAAATGTATTTTCTTTTCAACATTTAATACATTATACCTATTTCTATACTTCATTATATATTGAAAATTATTCGACACAATATGTATTATTGCTAATTAGAAATAAAAATTATTTTTTAAGAAATTGTTTGTCAGGTTACGCTGGCAAAATGCGATAAAAATTTAGGCATTTTGATTTTTTGTCAATTTTAAATCTCTATAATCGAGTATAATTATTATCCCTCGCATCACGTATTTCACACTTTCATGCAACTTTGTTTTCATACAATTATTATAAAATTATAATACTATAAAAAATTTAATGGGGCTTTTTTTTATGTTTATTGTGATCTTGAATATTTTGTATACAAACACACACATATATAAAGCGACACAACAAGAAGTATTTCGAAAGGGCGATGTGACAGAAAACCTACTGGATGAAAAATGAAAGACGCTATATACATGTTTTGATAACGAAACCAAATAGAATCGTAGGAATTGAATGCTTTATTCGGAAAATACGATAAGAGACTTTTCATTACTTTGTTGACCTACTTCTGTCCCTGTTGCAATCTCTAATCCATTTAGTCATTGAGTCATAAAATTGAAAGGCGGTAGCAGATGCCTTCTCATCAAAACTCAAACGTGTTCTATAGGGGAGAGATCTGGTGATCTCACTGGTCAGCCCAATGTATGAAAAGCCAAAGACAAGTAATGAAAAGGCGTTGCTTGCACGGCTTGGTATTATCCTGTTGAAAAGTAAGCCCATGGGTCCGTGAAAGGAAAGGTAACACTACAGGGTAAAGAGACTCGTCAACTTACCTCTCTCTGGTAAGGTGACAACAAGAAGGGTCAGGGTATCAAACAAAATGACACCCGATGCCAATTCCCCTGATTGTTTGGACTGTGTAATGGATGACCACCAAGTGGAGTATCCTTTCACTGTTTTGAATGTCTCCAAAAACATCTGAGATGGACATTGAAACTCATTTCAAAGCAGGATTCATCGTTGAAAATAATTCTACTACACCTCGTAAGATTACAGCGGGAAATCACATAGGAATGCATGGTCGGAACCGCTTTCATAGCGAGGTATTAAAGACATAAAACATAAGAAAGACAGGACAAAAATATATAATAGAAAACATGCTTATTATTGCCGACAAAGGGGTAGTAGGATGGAATGTTACACAAGCGCTGAGCTCGCTGATATGCATCTGGAGTATGGGGTCACCGATTGCAAAGAACGCACCGCGTAGTGGTTGAACGCCCAACGTTACCGCAGGAGGCAAACTCCCAACCACGCCCTCTTTGTACGCTTGCACGAGAGATTCTCCGACAGCGAATCCTTTATCGAGAACATACAGGGATGTGAGAGAAGAGTAAGAAAGCCAAACAATCAGGAGACTGTCCTGAATCTGGTACAGAACAATCCCGGTACTAGCATGCGGGCTAACGCGAGTCATATGGACCGGGACGTTTTAAGGCATGAGCCTAGGGCCTTGGCCGCGATGGGGACCTCGCTCGTTTTCGACTCAGCCTTAAAAAGATCATAATTAGAATATTTTTAAAGGTCAAATGTTATTTCTGGTTGCATTCTCCGCAAAATTGGGAATTTCGAACGATATGTCAACTGGCTACATATGATGATCCCTGTCCACGTACAGGCCTAGGCCTATCACCTTACACCATCACTACTCATTAAGTCAAAAGGTGGCAGTCGGTTGAACTGGTATGAGCGATTGTAAATCATACACATTTATTTGTTTCGGGTTTTTGTTTGCATGAGTATTGGACAGCTTATGCCAGGGATGGGTATGTAGTCGATCGCGTTTGACCGGAAGACCGCCAACACATTTTGATATTAAGACAAAAGACGCGTATACTAAAAGAAACATATTTATAGAACACCGACGCCAACTAGACTTAAAGCTTGGTTTTTCACAATCGATGCAAGTGAGTTTACTTAAGCAAATTATTCGATTACCGTATAGACGACTCATGTACCGTCATTAGAAGCGCACAATGACGTTTAACACGTTCACTACCATTGTAGGTGGGGGGAGCAATTACTGCAATGCCAGACGTATAGATAAATTTTTCTCCAACAGCCGACTGAAGGGGAGAATAAATGTTGATGATCTGCTCTTCCCGTGACAGCACGGGATTGGATTTTGTGACATCATCCCACACCCCTCGCTTCCACAGGATTGGGTTCTCGTTCTGATGCTGAGTATTGCAATGGCGTGGAACTTGGTAGCAAACCAATTAAGTCCATACTCGATTTCAGATTCATCGGTTCACATATATTCTCTGATCGTTGTATTGAATACGCTCAAAGTATAGAAGTTGCGCATAGTTGTTCAAGCACTCAATCTGACTATTTTATGTTTTTGTAGTAAAAAGGATAATCTTTCATGCGTGCTTCTATTAAAACAAATTTTGAAAACACTTGCATATCTTCCATTTTTTGAAAATTTTTAACATATTTTTCATTTATTTGGGGAATTGTGTAATTCCCCAAATAAATGAAAAATATGTTAAAGAGTGTAGAGTATTAGAATATCGTTTAGTTCTAGATTTGAAATTCAATAACTCGTGTTTATTGAATTTTAAATCTAGAACTAAACGATATTCTAATACACTCTTGGCTAGTTTGGCAAAATTCTCCTTTAAATTTGGCGAGGGTAGGCGTGACAATTAAATGTTTTTTTGGCAACCTTTCTTGGTGCCATACCTAGTATCTAACGCGTGCTATCTACAAATACGGTATAATTATTTGAAAAGTTGGTAAATTTACGAATCTCAAAAAAAATTTAGAAAAAGTGAAATAGCTTTTCTTAGCGTACTCTTAAATTGACCGTTTTTATTTATGACAAAGTAACTTTAAGTTCTATTTTTGAAAAGCTATTGAACTTTTCTTTTTCCTTTTACAGATTGTTTTTAACCCGTGCCAAAATCGTTATATATATGTTTTTTTATTTTACTTATCATTATGCCAATTTTTACTAAACATAATGCTTAAGAAAATGTTAGAAATTGTTGAAACATATAGAGTTTATAAATTTTTCTGTGAAATTTCTATTCTCTATTTAAGTCTTAATTTATTTCCAAGTATTAGTTGACTTTCATTTATTAAAACTTTTTTCCCTTTCTTATACTTATTTCTACATATGTATCACATTTCTTTAATAAACTCACAGAAGTATGAATTATAAATAATTGTCAAAAGCAGGTTTCTCCTTGGGAACTAATCACTATTTATAATATAGCTTCTTTTTAAACTTTTTTTCCCAATGTTTTTTTTTCAAAAAAAAAAAAAAATTCTGGTCAGTATTTTTGTGTTACATTGTACAAAACTCAGCTATTCACAAAATAAATTTTGCATTTTTTCAAAAAGTGCAATTTATCTTACAACACATTCTGATTATGTTACAAAAGGAATTTTGTTGCCATGTATTACAGGAATGTAATTTACATTCATTTACAGAAAATAATTCTACATTATAGTAATTTATTTTATTTTAAGCAATTTGTTCCATTACATTTTTTTTTTTTTTGTATTTATAGCAACAGTATTTGCTCTAAAAAGGTTAAATAAGGTTAAGGTGTATGAAAAATTGCACTTGATTAAGAAAAGTAAACAAATTATTAGAATTCATAAATTTCTGTTCTCCGGAAGATGTGCTTACTCAAAATGCAACTGTTCATCTTGTGAAGATGTACAACTTATGTGCTGTAATATTCGGCTTATAAAAATTTAGCTGTTTATTATATATTATATTTGAGTTATATGAAAATTTAATCTATATTTATGTTGATTGCTTTTATAAGTATTGTTGTGACTGCTTTTTTAAGAGCGAGGCAACTACAATAGTAAAAATCAATATCTACTGATTTCAACATTATATGTTAATTTTGCCATTGAAGTATCTACTTTCTGTACTATTTTGATTCTTCAAATAAATATCCTTTCTTTTAAATTAAAAAGTAACCAGTATTTTTGTTTACAATATCTTAATTTAAAATGCTCTGATGATAATCATATTAAGTTAAAAATCATTGAAGGCTGTATTATTAATAAAGTTAAAACTTGGGGCTCTCTAAAAAGATTATTAAACCTTTGTCTATTTTCTATCGAGCAAGTAACAGATTGCTCACTGCCTCCAAGTACAAATTATGAAGGTTTGACTTTTTATATTGTCATTATTGTTAACTTTTAAAACTTTATTTTCTTTTATGTTACTTCATTAGGGCCGTGTAATTTTTATCTTACTAATTATGAGGAGGTGTGGTGTGTACACAAGGGGAGGGTTCAACCCATTACTCCCCCCCCCACACACACACATGCAAATCAACACATTTTTAATTTTCAGCATAATATTACATTATTTTAGTATGTTATTTATATTGATTATATATTGCCTGGTAAGATAAACATTTGTGCTTGATTTTCTTCATTTATTCTATGAATAATTAATATACAAAAATATCACCCTTTTTTCTGGCTCAATAATAAGAGCTTACAAGTAGCTCATGAAAGATTTTGATAAAATAAGTAATTTATTTTCCCTCAGCAAATACAGAAATTATACTTTATGATTTTATATGCACATTTCATTTACTTATGTTATCATAGAATACATTTCATCAATGAGTCTAATTGTTGAAACTGAAAATTGTCTCATTATTACCATTAAAAATGCTGAAAGCAAATTAAGAAATTAAAGTACTTTTTATTAAAAAGTAAAATATTTAATTAAATATAGCTTTTATATATATATATAGTAATATTTTATACAAATTATATGTGTGTGCAGCTCCTATTATTTTTCAGGCTTCTGAAACATTTTTTTGGGTTGGAACAAAGAATGATGTTACTTGAATGAATACAAGAACAATATTATTTTGTTTTTCTACAAGCCTTCTTGCTATTTATGTGTACTTAAATAATCCATCTTTCATTGCAAATAATCATGCATCACAACGATGTCACAAAGACTTAACAAGAAACTTGTCTGTTTGCCAACCTATATGTCCAAATGGAACTTTTTCATTGCCTGGAATGAAAACTTGCCATCCATGGTTAAAATGTGATGCTAAAATCACGTTAATATCTACTATTTCTTCAAGTGTTGTCAAAACGGTAAGATTTACTTAAAAAATTTTTTAGAATATAAATTAAAATGCATTATAAACAATCCTATTTTAATAGGGAGTAAACATTTTGTCATTGTTGGCTAAAACAATATTGAATAGAGTGGAGAATGAATTAAAAAAGCATTTGAAAGCATTATTATTTTTATTAAATGAAATAAAATCGTTCAATGAAATTTTTGATACTTTTTATACTTTTATCTCAAATCCCACTATCTCAGAAAGAAGTTTAAATAAGAATTTTACTCCAAAAACTTATTTTAGTTTTCTTAAAAAATATGCTCAGAAACTATAAGTTAAAAATAATTGGTTTACAGTTAGAAAAAGTTGTGCTTTTTAATTTGTGAAATTTAACATGAGCATTCATCGGCACAGTGGAAGATAGTAATGTAAAGAAAATATATACTCTTCTAAGTAAGGAAACTCATTAATTTTTTTAAAAAAAATCTTTGAAAATATTTTATTGTAAACATTGTATAAAAAGTTTTATTGATATGGGAATGAATGATGAACCAAGACTAACACGTGTATTTCTCATTATATGAATAAACTAAAACTGACTTATTCAAAAAGTGTACCGCTATTGATTTTTTTGAAAATAAAACATCAAACTTTCTACATTTTTTGTATAGGAAACAACTTTTCAATGTTTGCTTTAGCGTGTTTTCTTTCATTTTTAAATTTTTTTTTTCTCTTTAGATATATTTTAAACTTGGTATTTATAAGTTATCTTTCAACAATATAGTCTTTTCATTTATTTTTATTACTATTTCTGCTTATTCTAAATGTAAATTAGACTATGTAGTTACAAATTTAATTTTTGAATTAGACATAAAATTTTTATATAGAAGTAAACTGACACATTGAAAATTTTTTGTTGTTCAGATTGAGAAACAAAAGTTCTTTAATGAAGTAAATTATTACTGTATTATTAAAAATTTAACTACAAAAAATTATAAATTTAGGGATTGTTTCCTTTTGATATATTAAATTCATTTGTTTTTTAGGTCTATTTAGCAGAATGGAAAAAGTTTAAAATAGTGCTCTCGGTACTTTCTTCAAAGGAATATGAAAATGATTTTAAGCAAAATCTTTTCATGATCAAATCTCTGAATAGAAATTATACTGTTCAGCTTATTGGCTTTTGTGAAAATAATATTTTAACACAATATCATGCTCTTGGTAGTGCCTTAAATCTGAATTATCATTTAACTCATTCTTTAAAAGCATACGATTCTGTGATGCTGCGTTTAGATTTATGCATTAACTATGCGTCAATTATTAATTTTTTGCACACGAGCCCTGTTGGCATTAGAGTAATGTGTGACTCAAATTCTCTGGAAAAAACATTGTCGCAATTTTTAATCACCGATGATTTAAAGATTATTATAAATGATTTAGATGCTACTCCTGAAGTTGATAAAAAAGGTGTTCTTTGTGGAAACAAACCTTTAGAAGGCTCATTTGTTGCCCCAGAACAATTATGGCCTTTTGCTGAACAGAAGTATAATCTAAAAAGTATGCCAAAGTACAATGAAAAAACTGATATTTGGAAAATACCAGATATTTGCAATTTTATTTTAGGTGGTAGGGCTGAAACTGATTTTTTAAAATATAAATTGTTTAATTTTCATAAAATTTGTAAAAATAGGGATCCATCCAAGCGACCAAGTGCCAAACTTGTTTTAGAAATGTATAATAATGTTAGAAATGATTTGTAATGGCGACTTTTGAAAAATATTGAAATGTGGCACTCTTTACCTGAAGTTTTTCAGTTGCCATCACACACATTGTAAATATAAAAATTAATATCTTGAGTTTTTTTGTTATTATCATGATTTAGTTTTCATGAATTGAGTTTTTGTATTGAATTATTTACTTTGTGTTCTGCACATTTTTTATGTATTTTGAATATATTAAAAGAAATAAATAATAATATTTCATTTCTGGCATTAACATGTATCTAGTTTCAATTTTAAAGAAATGTTTTTCAATAAAAATACAAAAAAATATTTCAGAATTTACATAAAAAGAAAGTATTTTAAGAAACGTACGTTGTCTTACATTTTAAATTGCATTTATTGTATCATTACTTTTTATTCTGTTAGCTTATATCTGCATTAAAAATTTATTTCTATCACTAGTATATACATTTAAGCATGTAGCAGGTACCAGAGGAAGTTAATTTTTATTTAAACATGTAATTCTAATTGCCTAGAGAAAGAGAAAGTTTAATTATAATAATTTAAACTTGATTTTTTATATTGTTAATTTTTGCTCTGTTGCATTGATACATAAAATCTATTCACATCATTTAAAAATATGTCTTAACTACATTTTCCTTCAACAATAGTATAATTTATAAACTGTGTGTTACTTATATTAGAAATAACTGTCTCTTTTTTTAAAAAAAAATATCCTTAAATAATATTAAAGCAGAAATGTTTTTTAATGCTGTCCAAAAGATGAGTTAGGAGCTATTTATTTTTGTATTGATATTTTTTTAAAAGTTCAGAAACCTTATAGAAATTATTGTATAAAGTAATGGTGTCCAAACTTTGTTATTGTACTCTCCTTTAAAAACACTTTATCTAAACTTTCTGGCTCTCCAATGGCATCACACAATTTCCAAAATAACAGGTTTTGCAATTTTAAAAAATGCTTTTATCAAAGTTAGAATGAAATAGGTGGAATATGTTTAATGTTATGTGAATAAAATATATTAATATGCATATATATTTTTTATTTATACACTACATTATGTGTTATGAAATCTACTTTCTTGTTAAATTTTTCATACATCCTGAAGTTTCCAGTTTGGAAACTTCTAGTCTAACGTATGTAAATGAACTCTGTATGTAGTAATAAAACCTTTTAAAATTTGAAGAAAATGTCCCAAATTTATAATAAGCTCCCTTCGACTTTAAACTTAATTAAAACTTCCCCTCTCTTCTAGAATGTTTTTTTTTACATATTCAAATTGAAGTTTTTACACTCATTATTTATATGTTCATATACATCTTTCCTATTACTGAATACTTTTTCTTCTAAATTTTATTATTTTTCACTGATAAACTTCTATTTTTTAACATGGCTCTTATTTATTGGATTCAAGTTTTCAATGGTAATTTCACTTGAATATAGATTTCGAGATTTCTCTGGAGTTTTTATTTATTTATTTAATATACAGAAGCAATTTATAAAAATAGCTTAGAAATTTAGCTACTAAAGCAGGACATTATTCTTGATTTTGCTGTGATTTGACTTGGTTTTTTAAAAAATTTACACAAGGTTTTCATACATCGAAAATATAATTTTGTTAATGTAATAAATTCAATCACATGCCATCAGTGTTGTTATTTTTTAGTTTAGTCCTTTTTTCATAAAATATAAAATATTTTCTACTAAAGAATTGAACAAATTTAATAAGAAAAACAAAACTAATAATGAAAAAAAAAACATTTTTTTAACTGAAAATTTGTTATTGCTGTTTTTATTAATAATAAGTTATACAATTATTCAATTACTAAATATTTTTTTAAGTTGGTATTACATTCAAAATACCATGGAAAAATTTATTTCAAAGAAATGTTAATGCAAAATTATCATTAGCAATTTATACATATAGGTATTTGTTATGTATGAATTTCTTTTGAAAATTTTTATGCATTCATATATGTGAAATTTTCTAAAATCTGCTTATATTGTGCTGAATAGCAATTATTTTACTAATTAAGGCTATGAAAAAGAATAAATTGTTTTGTCAAAATGTTTAGATAAATTTACTTGTATGTTGTATTGCTATTTTGATAATCAATGTAATGAAATATTGAAATTGGTAATGATAGTAATCTTGTTTGTGTTTATTTGATTTTAAATAAAAAAAACAGAAATGTTTTTTGTGCGATTCATTGGTAGTTTTCATAACTGAGCCCTTAAATACATATATTACCAATTATTTTATTAATAAATAATTTATTATATAATAAAATAAGTAAATTTTTGCCTTGCAATAGAATTTTTTAAAAATTTTATAATGGAAAATTTGACAGATATGGATGATATTTTCATTTTTTATGTGTGTAAAACTGGATTATATTTTTATTGTCCAGATGAATGTAGAATCTTAACTTTTGTGAGGGACATGTTGGGTAATAGCCATTCTTTCACTGTATCTGCAACAATGCTTCTATCAAATGGGAATCCCATGGCTTTACGGTCTGGGTAAAGATCATCTTTTACTCCACAATAACTTACTGCATCTGTACATATATTTTTATCTGTGAGCTGGCCAACCTGAAAAGAGAAGGATAGGTTATGCATGATGTCTAAGCACAGCGAAATGTTTTTAAACAAATGATACACACAATATAAGCAGGACATTTTTATTTATTGAGATCTCGATAAATTTAAAACAACTTAAAAGAGTATTCAGAAAAATAAATTTACAGGACCTTAGACTTCTGCCTAACCACGTTGAAGGGCATTAAGGGTCAATGTATATTATAGGGAAAACTTACCAAATCACTTAGGTGATCTGTAACCATAACAAAAAGATGGAAGTCCATTCCTTTGTCATTTCCTTTGGGAATAAGAAGATGATTTGGCCATCCACAGCTGCAGTATTCAGTTGAATGCTCAGTTGTACCTTCTCCCTTAAGCAGCTGCTCGAATTTTCTTTCTGTTGAAATAGTCACACTGGAGTCACGAGAGGATCGAACTATAGTATTCAGTCCAGGATTTACTGAAATATATTAAGAATTTGATAGGTTGTGAGTAAAATTTTTACATATTGTGAATAAGAGTTTTGTGTTTTAACAATTTCATGCAATACATCAGCCTACCCCATAAATGAGAAAGTTAAACAGGAGTAACTGCTTTCCTTTTGAAATCTTAAAAATATTTACAATTGTGAGAGAGTTGGGAGAAATTGCTGTATTTATGTTGAGTCTTTAAAGAAATTGAACTTGATTGAAAATTTCGTATTTAATATTAAAAATTGTGTTTAAAATCTACATCAAGGTTTTGAAGCTGCAAAATTTGCCTTTTTGCACATTAGAACAGAGAGGAAATGTTTTGTTTGAAAAAGAATATTTAGAATTACAGTGCAATGTTACTAAGGGAATAATCCATCTTCTTGAGAAGGTTTTTATGAATTAGACGTAGAAATGTAAATATCATTAAAAGTGTTCTGTTATTGGTAAGTAGAGGGGGGGGGGGTAAAGATTTTTTCTTTTAATATATGAAGTAACCATATTGAAAAAAAAAAATTGTTATATATATAGAATAGTGAGAGCGATGCCGGGGACTCAAAAAATTCTTTAGAAACAATGAATATTTTTAACAAAAACTGGTTACTTAAGTAACGCCTTTAATTAGAGTTCACTCTAAAGTTTGTATAAAAAAATGCCAATATATATACAGGGCTGTTATTAAACCTTTCATACTTTGAGGGGCGTTCTAAGGGCCCTTTTTAATGGCATGAAATTTGAACCACAGACACTTGAGGTCATGCGGTCGAAATTTATTAAATAAAAAATAGGATAAAAAGATCACACACCGATAGGTGGCACTTCAAGAGGTTCTATGAGTGATAATGACATAAAATTTGGACAGCAGATACTACAGATCATTTTTCGATGCCGGAAGGACAAAGAGATAAAGGTGCGGGACTGTGACTAAAAAGTTCGCTGGCTCATGCCCTAATGGACAACAGAACCTCAGTGCCTATAATCAAATAGTATACAAGTACTAAAAAAGTTAAAAGAAATATACTAAATAAAAAATTACCTTATTTCACTAATAGGTAGTGCTTTAACACTGACTAAACAGAGCATTTTCGCAACATATGTAAATTATTCAGTACGTTAGAGAAACAATGCACAAATTACTATGTTCAGTTTGTTGCATCATGCTGACACTAAGAGAAAAGTTCTTTTAGCGAAACTTTTGTATCCTAATGAAGAAAACGTCTGAAATGCTCAGGGACGTCTTGAGACCCTGGGCCCTATGCAAAAGAAGTCTTACCTGTGACTCTTAAAAGTTGACAGTATATAGTATGTGATATCTAATACTCTTAAAAAAGAGCAAACCCGAAACAAATAAATCTGCATAATTTACAGTCTCACAAACATAGATTCAAACCGGTTCGACCGACTGTTGCCGATATGAGTAATGATGGTGTTAGGCCAAGGTCGAGACATAGACGACAGTCATCACATAATTATGCAGTCTTGCCGCTGTAGTCAGTTGGCATGTAGTTCGAACCCAGTTTTTTGGAGACGTATGTTCAGGAATCGTTGGCCATTAAACTTATTCGGATCATAATCTTATTGAGGCTGAGTCGAGAGCGAGATGAGGGCCCAACCTAAAAAAGCCGAGGTCCTGGGCACGGGCCCAGTTGGGCCATGCCTTAAGAAGTCCGTGGTCCTGCTCTAAGAGCTTTTTTTCGTTTGAAGACTATACGTCGCGGATTAATGACACACATCCCTCTGCCTGACATAATGAAAAAGTTTGAAAGAAAAGGAAACTGGGTATTTTACCAGGTAGATGTGTGTGATGACGTGTTTTGTTCAGGCTGAATGCGTAGAAGATGTGACTTTGGTAGACTAGGAAACATCTAGTCATCTCCACATGGAGTTTAATCTTGGAGTATTAAACTTACAAAATCCAGTCTTCACGTGAGGACAAGAATGCTGAAGCTTGAGAAACAATTTGGCTACGGTTCTATCCACGATTAGAAATCGAAGCTGTTAGACAGTGGAACGTTCTGTGGACGGATGAGGACTACTTTTGCTACTATAGCTAAGCGAATATTCGTAACTGCAGCATCCGGGCAACATAAAATCCATTGTTGTTCATCGGGCCATAGCACATTATAAAGGCTAAGGTATGGTGTGATTTCTCTTTAAATTTCATCATTGGTCTTTATTTTTTGAATAAGTAACCCCTACAGTATTTAAGACCTGCTCCATCACTGGACAACGGTATCAAAATATGTTGAAACGTTTTTGTTCCAAAACCTGCAACGTGATTGCCTACAGGAAAGAATTTTTATGCAGGATGGTGTATTTCATC
This sequence comes from Trichonephila inaurata madagascariensis, assembly GCA_019973955.1. Classification (NCBI taxonomy): domain Eukaryota; kingdom Metazoa; phylum Arthropoda; class Arachnida; order Araneae; family Nephilidae; genus Trichonephila; species Trichonephila inaurata. The sequence goes on from BMAV01000819.1 coordinate 239,503, forward strand.
ATTTTTGTTGTGTAGTACAACAGTTGTGTTTGCCAAACTTTCACTGAAAAACTTGTAAACGGCCATTTTTTTTTCTGCAACTTGGCCTTCACGATCGCCTGATTTCACTCACCTGTAATTTCTTACTATGAGGATATTTAAAGGATAAAGTCCCCACCAAAAAAGCAACCTACAACGCATATCAAAAACTATCATTTGACCTATTCGTGAAATTAACATGGACTTCCTGCGTTCTGCCGTAGAACACACTGTTCTGAGATTGTCAAGAGCTATGGAGAGCCATGGCACTCGTAAAGACCATCTACATAGCTTTTTTGTAACTCTTCACCATCACCCAGTGGCATTTTTTGTATTTCTCTATTTAATAAAGTTCCAGTGCATGATCTCTCCAGTGTCTGTGGTTCAAATTTCATACCATTCAAGCCTATAGAACACCCTTCACAGTCCTCTCAACATGAAAATTTAATTATAGTAACTCTATATGTATATATTACTGGTCATTAAAATAGAAACAGCTTCAAGGACAAAAGATAAAGTCATGTTTATTTTAGAAATACTTCTTAGTATAAGGATAAGTTGATTACAGTTTCAGGTAATTTGGATATACAAAAATCAGTACTGCGGGAGGCCTTTCTGGGCAATAATATTTTTACATGCCTAGGAATAGAATGAAAGAGACTCGGGATGTCAGCTTGAGCTGTTACAGTGCATGCGATTTCGATTCTTTCTCAGTAGCCACTGATAGACTTTTTGTCATGCCAGTCTCTGTGCGAACGTAGACCAGACGTGCTCAATCAGTGAAAGTTCTGATGAACGCGTTGGTCATGACAGAAGTGGGGTAGGCTTCCCATCGAGGAACAGTAGGATGTTGCATGTGACGTGTAGTCATGCATCTTCCTGTTGGTACTTTAGTCCATGGATGGCTCGCAAATAAAAGCTACAGTAACACTGAGGTGAAACGCCAGTTGGTCAGAATACATGTTATACGTTATATTGCGGATGGGGCTAGTATCAAATGGCCCACTACACCATAACTTAATGCTGAGCCAGTACGCCGATGCCTAATACGAGAGTTCCCCAAGGTGCCATAAACACAGATATGGCCATTATAGTGCTGTATGCAAGAGTGGGATTAATCTGAAAATATGTCATGCCATTCATGAGCGTGTGCGTCATTCCAGTGGCGTAATTTGCTCCCACGCATCGAGGGGAAGGCCCAGGATTCTAGGGGGTCCAAAGCGTATGCTATGTTATGGTTTGCAATTCTTTGTAAGATTCGGCTTGGGGTCCAAAACCTGACTTTTCGGAGAGAAAGGGGTCTAATGTTCTCCGTTACGCCACTGTGTCATTCAATACATCATTGCAGCCACAGACGCCTATTCTATCCAGTTAGAGGAAGGCAAAGCAATGACCCCCGTACTATCAGTCCGTGACGCTGCAGACAACGTCTCGGATGCTTGTTGGGGTGCCACACACCTTAATTCTTGACCTGTGATCTGTTTAATCGATATATATGGACCAGGCACACAAGATATTTGTCCCTTCAAGTGTTGGTATGTTGGGATCGTTGTTAGCCTTCTCGTCGCTCTTTCTATCCATACTGGATCAATCGATTCCATATTTGCTTAACAGGAATCGAATTTCAACCGAAGGGTAGAATTATCCTGCTTACGGTGGGCAACAATTCTCCTTTAATCGCATCTGGACACGTATAGGTTCTTCTTTTTACGCGAAGTGCCCCAAGAACTAAGCAAACAAACCAAGAATAAACAAATTCTAGCGAAAAATCAGCTATTTGTTCTCTCTATTCTTATATTGTTTCCAAGGGACATTTTTCCTAACGCACATCATGTGCATCTGTGATGAGGAGCAATTATTTTGAATGTTCATGTATATATATATATATATATATATATTGAATTTTTATGTGAATAATCTTGCTGAAATAAGAAGCAGTTATTGTTCGAATATTTAGTTTATTATATTATATTGACTCAACTAATTGCTGTGTACTCCAAGTTATGACTAAAAGCGTGCTTTTCTATGCAACAGACGCCGGTCGAGCGTGAAGTCAAAGTCAGTGTACGAGGTTAGAAAAAAAGTGAATTCTCAGGCTTCTGGCTAGTGGCAGAGTTAAAGTAGTAGTAGTTATGCGAGAAGGTTAGTTGAAGAGTATTTGGTTGTATGTTGACAAAGTGACACATATTAGGGGAAATTGATTCATCACATATATATACAGGGGGTTTCAAAATATGGAGCAAAAATGAAAAGACAGATAGAGGGGACCGAAATAAGCAGATTAATGTAGATGCTAAAATGACACATTAAGATGGTAGAGGGCGTTGTTGAGGTCGATAGCTGAAAGCGTTTTGCCTGCTTTAATCATCATTCCTCGCAGAGACTTAGAGCAGAATGCACAGTTTCACTAATTCGTAGTTCACCGACATGCATCTCATGTATGGGGCTGAAAATGGAAATGGAGTGGTTACTCAAATGATGTATTGGATAAGACATGATAGATTTGTTCTTTGAACACAATCTCCCTAGTTTTGATATACTTGGATTTCTTTTTCTATGGACTCATTAAAAGTATGGTTTACTAAAATCCCATGGAATCTGATGAAGATCTGGTGCCAGATTGTCAGTTATTGCTGAAGTGTGTGACATACCTGAAATTTCTGCTAATACGCACCAATCCATACACTATAGCTGTGAATCTTATAAAACTGCAGGTGGTCGTTTTTTAAAGCATCTATTGTATTTTGATTATTAAAATCTTTGTCTTCTTCGAATTTATCAGTCCTTTTTCACTCGTCTGTTGTTAATACTTATTTATGTACTAACACGTGGTATTTCCGTACCCACATTTCTATACTTAACCTGCTTATTTCGGTCCCCTCTACCGGTCTTTACATTTTTGTCAAATAGGCATGCGCTATTTATGAATTTACATTCTGCTAAGAACTCAGTCGTATATAAATTACTTACAGGTTGTGTGGAACCTATCCAGTTCAATCATGAGGCGTCTCAATTCATCGATTTTGATGACATTTCCCAATTCATCACATACAGGAGCAAGGAATATTCTAACTGTTCCATGGTTAACCTTGGTTGTATTATTTTGTACACGGATCTCGTGGGAGAAGGGTTCATGATCAAGATGATGGTAACGAATCTGTTCGAAGAATGGTAATAAGATTATAAAATGTCACAAATTAAACAGTTCTTATTTAAAAAATTTCGGTACTAAATTGTAATAATTTTTTTAATAACTTAAATCAATTTACCTTTACTGCACCTTTTCTACCAAAATTCATTGAATTGGATAAATCCAAAGTATCTTCTTCAAATCTTGTTGTCACTACATTTTCTTGATGAGCATTAACTCGGACGCTTTCAATTTCAACACCATTGAAGCCAAGCTAAGGATAAAAAGAAAAAGAAAGGTCTTATTGTATTCATAAGAAATTTGTAAACTGTTTATTGTCTTATTATTTGTGAAAAGACCGGACTAATCTGCTTTCTCTTTCTCTGCTTAGATTTAATTACATTTTTTTCTTTTAAATTTCTTTCCTATTAATAAAAAAAATGCTTTATGAAAAGCAGCCTTTCTGACAATCGCTGAAAGAATAAGAGTAGATAGCATTCTTCAGCAAGAACTCTCATCCATATAAAAGGCAATGCACATTCATTTAATTGTTTTAAGTTTCTAGCAATAAAGCTTGAGATGAAATCTAATCGTTATAGTCCTTTTTAAGGCAAATAATAGGCTCGCATAATTGGGATGAAGTAGGTGTAAAATGATTAAAAAAACATGTGGGATTTTTATAATCATATATATATATACTCATTGACAAAAAAAATTCGCTCACTAAGAAGGAGTCGTAAGAATGAAAAGAAATTTTACATACGTAATGACTACTTTGATATAAATAAATGATTAGAAAATCAAAGAAAAAGGATCATTTATTTCAGAGAAAAAGGCAAAAGAACGGTGTATTTAATACCCTGTTGAACCCCCTCTAGCGCGAATGCACGATGCGATATCATCGGGCATTGAGGCATACAAGTTCTGTATGTCTTGAGACATTTCGTTACATATTTGTGCAACCTTGCCTTTAGTTCATTCAAACTCGTGGGATGCCCAACTCTCCGTCCCAAATGATCTCATATATGCTCGATTGGAGACAAATCTGGGACTCGGGCAGGCCAAGGAAGGGTAGTAACGGTGCGGAGACGGTCTTGTGATACCCTTGCCGTGTGAGGCCGAGCATTGTCTTGTTGAAAAATGGCTCCTGGGAGCCGTTGCATGAGTGGCAACATATGTGGTTACAGCATGTCATGGACATATCGCTGGGCTGCCATGGTGCCACGGATCAATATTAGTGGTGACCGTGTATTGTAGGCAATGGCACCCCATACCATCACACCAGCTGTGGGAGCGGTGTGTCGCTGTAAATCAAAGACAGGATTGAGGCGTTCACCACGGGGTCTCCACACACGAACACGATTGTCATCGTTGCTGAGATTGAATCTGGATTCGTCGCTAAAGACGACCTGGTTCCATTTCGCTGCAGTCCAGTTTTCTTGTGCGAGGAACCACTTCAAACGGTAGCGTCGATGAGTGGGTGTCAAGGGCAACACACATAATGGGCGCCGCGATCCCAAATGTCCTTCAGCCAGGCGCCTTCGTATGGTTCGAGAAGACATAGGGGTCCCTAGTGAAGGTACTACCTGTGCCTGGATGGCGGTGGATGAAGCAGGTGGCTGTACACGTGCATTTCTTACGATGTGGCGGTCTTCTCGACGACTGGTCTGTCGATGGCGTCCTGAGCCTGGTCTTCTTGTAAATGACATCTCTCGGATCCACTGGTCCCAATACCTCCTCACAACACAATCAGAGCGGCCTAATTGACGAGCTACTCGCCTAGCTGACCACCCAGCTTTCATCGCGCCGTTGATTCTCCCCCTCTCAAACTGCGACAGCTGCTCATATTGTCTTCGAAAACGGCGTAATGGCATGTCTACCTCAGCTCTTCTTTTGTAAACGATTAAGCATATTAAAACAAGCTTTGGTTACCTGTTTTATACTCCACGGAGAACGACGTTAAACGCCCTCTACCTACTATACGTAATGTGCAATCACGCTGCATTTCGTATCATTTGCATATCTCCCGACATGTACCTTCATGCCAAGTTTCGTTATGATCCCGCAATTATTTCTTGGTGCGCTAATTTTTTTGTGCATGAGTGTATATATATATATATATATATATACAGAATCAATAAATAGTGATATCTGGCAGTTAAAATCTGTACAATCAAGGTTCAATGAACCAATGAAGGTTGCAAAGAAAACCTTTCTATTTCTACCTTTTCGTAGCAATTGTGTACTGATCAAAGTAGATACAGATGCTTATCTAAATAAATTACAAGTACTAAGAAATTATAACTGGTTATTTTTATTGAATCATTTATTTATAAAATATGCATAACTGTTGCCTTCCAGATAGAATAATTACACAAGTTAATTGACATATGTATATATATATTACAGTATGACCCATTAAACTAAAGCTACGAGTGATACTTAAAAACAAAAATATTTTATGCATTTAAAATAAACCGTAAGAAGGAATACCTCGTAAAAAATAGATGTTCAACTATTTGTATTTAAAACCAAATTAAAAATATTTTGAAAATGTATCCACAATGACAATTAGAGAAGTAATATTCTGAAGTAAGATTTTATCGATAATTTTTATATTATACAGTTAAAATTTGAGAAAATAAAAGGCATCTAGACAATGTATAAAATAGAGGATATTCTAATAACTAATAAAGAATAACTTCTCTCCATGCGAATGACGCTCCATCGACGCACATCGATTGTACCAATATCTCACAGACGGATTCGCTAAGTTATATAGCAGATGCCTCCATTTGAACGAGGAAATGCGATTCGACTAACGGAAGCAGGGTGGTCAAATGGTAGGATCGGATGAGATTTGGGTCTGAGCGATGCTCTCATTCGATGACATTGGCTGGAATAAGGGAACCATTTCCGTACTGTGCTTCAAAAAGGTAGCGGTGGTTTGTGAGAGCGAAGACAACGCAGGAGGATGTAGTGATCGTCCGATAGACGTACACAATACGGTTTCTTTCCCGGGTTCCTGGGAAATCATAAGATTTCTATACTTTTTCTATTCCCGGGAATTATACTTCGTTACCGGGAATCGATGGTTTGTTTGGATACCAAAACACACTGGAAGAGTTTGTTGGCAATGCTTTAAAGATTTTTAGAAATTAAGTCTGCAATTTTAAAAGCATTAATCGGCATTAAAAAAGGAGAACAAATGATGGCCAATGTAGAGTTTGAAACTGTGACTACAATTGTAGCAAGCTTAAAGCCAGTAAAAATTGGCTTAGAAAAATTATGCAGTCAAAATGCAACTTTGCTACCTGTAGAAGATATATTTTCTTTCGTTATTGGAGAATTGAACGAACAAAATTCAGAAATTGCGAAAAATATGAAATATTCTCTAATCCACAGAATTAATGAGACGCAACGTTAATTTAATAGGATTAATGCAATACCTGAATTTTGGGAGAAAATAAGAAGCAGCTGCAGTTACTGTCGATGTTTCGCGATTGCCTGGTAAAAATTGTTTGGTTAGACAAGCCCAAGTGATAGAAACAAGGCTTTTCTGCGAAGAAGAGGATTCAATATCCAACTCTTCGCACTCAGAAGAAGAGAGCATAGAGATTTTGAAATAAAAACCTCCGACGTTGGATGAAAAATTAGAGAAAGCAATTTACTCTAAAACAAAAGTTTATATTGTTCAACCAAAAAAGTACTAGTTTCAACAAAATCATGAAACAACAGATGCAGTTGTTCGACTCAACTGAAAATCCATCACCAAACATTATAAAATTATGTGAGGCTTTAAAAACAATTCCTCCAACATCAGTTGAAACCGAGAGAGCATTTTCTGCTGCCGGATTGTTCGTCACAATGCTTAGAACTAGGCTGAGTGATAAAAGTATAAATTGCTTATGCTTTCTGAAATCCTATTTTAAAAATGAATAATAAATTTATTATACATTTTTTGTATTTTTTAGCTCATTATATAAGTAAGTATTAATTTTAGAATTTATATGTATCCTTATTTTATATAATTAATATAAATATTAATATATATTATTGATTTTAATTAAAAATAACTTGTTTTTAAATTTTTTAAAATTTTGATGTATTTCCGGGAATGACAATTACATTCCCGGGATTTCCCGGACATTCCCGGGAAATTCAGAAACCCTAGTACACAGCTCCTCATGCATCCTCATGAATGTTCCGACTTGTAACCAAGGTACCAGGGACTACAATGACGACTCAGTGAATAGGAACTGAGGTCACAGAGGCCATTGACTGTCTTTCACCATTTTATACTGCCAGACGCATTCGACCAAGAATTTCCAGGATGGAGGAGAATTATTTAATTATTTTCAGCAGAGTCCCGCTTCTGATAGGGCCCCGATGATCAGCGAAGACGTATCCGGAGAAATCCAAAAATAGCGATGGGATACTCACCTTACTCTCGTCCGTCACACAGTCTAACAACTAGGGTTCATAGTATCGGATGCCATTTCGATTGATAGTCTTACCCCTTTAGTTGTCATTTGTGACACCCTTAGAACCCGGTGATACGTCAACGAGCTTCTTCTCCCTGTAGTGTTGCCGTTCCTATCATGAACCCTTGAGATTGCTTTTCAACAGGATCATGCTTGGCAGCCCTTTTTTTTTTTTTTTTTTGATTTTTCCACATTTTCTTAGCCGATGCGGTCACCAGATCTCTCCCCAATAAAACATATTTGGGTTTTGATGAGTAGGCCTCTCCACCAATTCTATGACTGAATGTTTTACCAAATAGCAGTTTGTATCAGAGCCAGAGGTAAGCCAACGCATTATTATTATTATTTTATCTTGAAGCTGTATATATTTCCCGAATAAAACATAAAGCATTCCATTCTTATGTTAGCATTTCGTTCTTAGTACATGTACATCACATTTTAATCGATTTTCGTCCCATTCGAATAAATTCTTAGTGCGTCACTTAAAATATATATGTAATAATTCACGTTAATTTTCTCTTGAGGGCTTTTTCATTTGTAATGGTGCTGAGCCTTCCAAGACTTCGCGTAAATAATCCACTACTAGTTTACTCACCTAACGGGATATAACTGTAACTTAAAAACTTCAAAATTATGTTCTCAGCGTTTTTAGATTAGGAAGTATATAATCTACATCGTTCGATGTATTTCAACCTTTCATGGAAGTCATATGATATTGAGAGTTTCCAATTGGCATTTTGTATATAAACTGCATTTTTCTGGAAAATTCAAGCCGCTTTTTATGTCTGTTATGCTGTTCCACTATTTATGGTGACGCGCTTTTTATGTACAAGTGTGTATCTCTTTATATGTTCTTCATGTAAAATAAATGTGAATCACACGTAAAAAGCCTCATCCATTACAACAAATAAGACTATCACAGTAGAAAAAAATTGATTAATTAAAATGTGAGCCAAGAGTTTGCTATTGTACTACTGCGGCTAATATTTCTTACTGTCTTGACTGGTTATACTAAGGTTTATAACTATTTGTATATATTATTTGGATGATTATATATATATATATATATATATATATATATATATATATATATTATATATATATATATATATAGTCTTATTCTCTACAAACAAGATATAACATCCAACAATCACATTTGAAAAAAAAATAGACAGTAGGAAAAACACACAATGAAGGACATATGAGCAACCGTGATTAATATATATATATAGTTTATTACTATAAACTTAAATATTTTCTTATAGTTATAGTTATCTTCTATATTCTAATATTAGATGTTCATTTATTATTATTTTATTCATTTACTCTAATGTTATTAAAGTTATGCTATAATTTTGTAGCTCTTATTAATTTTATTTCCATTCTTTTTATACTTTTGTTAAGTGCTACATTTCAGCCATTCATACATGATTTATATCTGCATTAGGTCCAGAATCTGGCAATAACTTATTTATTGCACTCCAGATTTAGAGGGCTCCGCATTTTTGAGAGCTATTTTTAGGTAAATACCTCTATCTTGTAATGGATTTAGATATTCCTATCCATTACTAATAGGTTTTGCTCAGTATTATTTACATAAAGGAAGTTGGCTGGCCAAAAACGTGTTCAACCCCACTTTTATATAAATTATTTTATATATTAACTGTCCTAAGTCAGCAATACAAGAGTAATACCGCAGCATCCATTTTATAATTTTTAATCTCGGTTACTCATATGTCCTTCATTGTGTGATTTTCCTACTGTCTATGTGTTTATCGAATGTGATTGTTGGATGTTATCTCTTGTTTGTAGAGAATAAGCCTATATATATATATATATATACAGGGTGTCCAGCCTTAATGTAACCCAATAGCTAATTCCCGAACCGTTCGGCTTAGATATGCACTTCTAATTTGAAAAATGTTTTAAAAAAGGTAAAGAATGTTTTTGTGCTTTTCGAACAAAAACACCCATTTAGAAAAAAGTTACAAAATTTAAATTTTTATACGGTCCCCAGGTCATATCACTTATATATTTAGGAAAAGATGCAGTATACAAAAACAAAGTAAACACAAAAAGTTTCATTTTATTACGATAAAAACTGGCCGAGTTATGGAACTTTGAAAATCATTCATTTCATGCAATTTCGCGGCCATTTTCAAGAAGCTAGTAAGGGGCCGTCTCCAAAGTGAAATTAATCAGAACTCTACCATGAAATTTCGCTCTTGCACGTCACTTTTATGTAAATCGTTTTTAAATTAAAAAATACATACATTACGTTTTAATAATACAATAATTGAATCCTTAAGGAATAAAATTTATTCTGTGTAAGTGTAAAACATAGACAAAATAAAATATTTTGGACGAAAAAAACATTTCAAAAGCAGTTCCAAAATAAATAGATTTATTTGCTGCAGCTTCAGATTGATTTGCTGCGGTACTGATCATGGCGAACTTTAAAAATTTGTTGCGCAGTCGCTTGCAATTGCATACAGTCGTATTCTAATATTACGAATTCTAGTACGGGAGAACGAGATGTATACAAATGAAGAATACTGCGAAATGGTACTGTTGTATGGCCAGTGTAATCGAAATAAGAGAGAGGCGGCAAGACTTTATGCCATTAAATTTTCCAGTCGAAGATATCCATCTTATTGTACAATTGCCCATGCTGTTCAACGCTTGTAAAAAACTGGCGTATTCCCTTGTCTCGTGCCACACCTTCAAGCTTGCGGATACCCGCTGAGGATGTTCTAGGATATGTTCTGGCTCATCCTGAAAGAAGTGTCCGGGATGTTAGCAAAGCTTGTTCCTACTCAAAAGCGACGGTGTGGAACATATAACATACGTACGGTGCATATCCTTATCATCCAGTTCTGGCGCAGGAACTAATGCCCGAAGACCAGGAGCATCGTTTTGATTTTTGCAATTTCGTGTTAAACACACTGGATGAAAATCCAGATTTTTTTAATGAAATTTTGTGGTCGGATGAATGTCAGTTCTCGAGGTAAGGCACTATTAATACACAGAATACGCATTATTGGTCCCTCGAAAACCCACATCTAGTACGACCGAATCACCACCAAGTGCGTTGGTCGGTGAATGTGTGGCGCGGAGTATGGAAGAGCACTTTAATTAGCCCAATATATTTCGATGTACCTTTAACATCAGAATCATGCACGGAAATTTTAGCTGGACCGTTAGCCGATTTTTTAGAAGAGGAAGTTTCCGTACGGGATTTGTCACGCATGTGGTACCAGGATGATGGTGCATCCGCATACAGATTTGCACAACCATGTACATTTTTAGCGCAGACATTTGACACTCGAATAATCGGCTACGAAGGTCAACAAGAGTGGCCCCTCGTGATCACTCGACCGAAGTCCTCTGGATTTCTTTCTCTGAAGCTTCATAAAAAGCAATGTGTACGAACGCAAATCCACGAGTAAATATGATTTACTCTTTCAAATCAGCATGGTATGCAAGTCTGTGACACCAAATATGTTGCAGAAGCTACAGGTGGAGTTTCTGACGCGGGTTCGGCACTGCATTTCTGCGGAAGGCAGTCATTTTGAACATTGTTTAAGTTAATTTGGTCACATTCTTATATAATAAAGCCCCTGATTCATAATTGGTGCATCATTCCACATTATGCTATAATTTGAACGGTAAGTGTAAATCCTGTATTTTTGTTAAGCATTTGTTAAAAACAAGCTGTTTTAATCTTTCAGTACAAGTTGTGTTTCTTTTAATTTAACTTTTATTGTTTTCCATACAGATATATAAATTGTCAATCTATAATGTTTACTACGATGTTTTAATATTACTATGATGTTTTTGCCTCTTTCTGTAGATAGTGAATTATTGTTCTCTAAAACTCAATTTATATACGACCCCTTTCTTGGAGCAATTCAGATGCTTCAACTTTATGTAGGCATAACTCGGTCAGTTTTTATAGTAATAAATTGAAACTTTTTGTGTTTACTTTGTTTTTGTGTGCTGCATCTTTTCCTAAATATATAAGTGATATGATCTGGGGACCGTATAAAAATTTAATTTTTGTAACTTTTTTCTAAATGGGTGTTTTTGTTCGAAAAGCGCGTAAAAACATTCTTTACCTTTTTAAAAACATTTTTCAAACTGGAAGTATATATCTAAACCGAATGGTTCGGGAATTAGCTATTGGGTCACATTAAGGCTGGACTCCCTGTATATATATATATATATATATATATATATATATATATATATAGTAATTATTACTTAATTAGTCTGTATTTCTGCATTTGATCTACATCTGCAAAATTTCTAATGTTAAAAGTAAAGTCAATGGCTTTTTTTACTTTTTTATTTACATCATTTAAGTCACAATAGTTAGAACTTTGAAGAAATTTAAATATTAAAGAGTATCAAAATCATCCAGTATAATAAATAACAGTTTTGAAATTTTAAATAATAATTTAAATAATAAAAAAATATTATGTTGAAGACATTTGTAGAATCTGTTATCTAATTTAGTGATGAAATGTCAAAATATAGCAATTATTTCAGAACTTTCTTCGTATCTGATAAAGAAAATGATTAAGAATATATCAAAAGTATTTTTCTTTAGATTTAGCATTTAAAATACTATTTGATTAATCTCTTTATGTAATTTTAAAAAAGAAAACTAAATACTTACATCATCTTTCGTGTATCTGGGAAGTTTCTTCTTGTACTCATTGAACATATCGTCAATGAATCGATGCCATCTGTAGAAAATAGGATCTCGAAGAGAAGTGGCTGAATCATCCATAACACCGGGGTTATTCTATATATAACACAGAATTAATAATATTTAAATTTGTATTTTTACAAAAATCATAATCAATTTTTTGAACTTTCTTAAGTTTTATGATTGGATTTGATGTTCTAAGCTCTTATGTAATGATCATGAATTATAAAGTAATTTCATGGTTTTTAACTACTTTTTTTTTTGTATCTTTTTATCAGAAAATATTTAAAAATTTTTAGAGGAACTTGAAATTTGTATTATTAAATAATGATAAAAGTTGTATATCTCAAACCTGAATTACCTTCTATATAAAATTTCCATTTTTTATTGATGTATTTAATCTTAACAATGAGTTCATCCCCTTAATTTTAAGACTTCCTTTAATTATATATTTATAGTATATTTTCAATCACGTAAATTCAAGAAACGTTGTTGCGATTTAGTTGTAAAGAGATGAACACAAGTTCTTTTTGTTGAGCATTATAACTTTAAAAAAATACATGTTACAAAAAAAAATTATGCGTCCGACTCATTCAGCTGATACCACCGGGTGTTTCAAAAGTCACGCTCATCAACCTTTGTGGCTGAGTTTTAAAGACTGATAAATTATGTTAACAAACAGAATAAAGGACAAAAACAAAGGTTGAACGGTTATCTTCATTGTCAGACATGGTCAAATCACAGTAAATGTTCAAAATGATGTCCGTTTTCCTGGACACAATCAAACTCTTGTTACCAAATTATACATTTTACGAAAGGTGAGAATTTAATGTCCAAAATATATTTGATAAAATTTTTACCTTTAAATTCATCAAGGTTTGGGTTTTTCCTGAAGGTGACATTTTTCGATATACCCCGGAAAAAAAACCGGGAAATTGACAAAGTGAACTGGGGCTAAATCCTTTTGGGAAAACACCATCCCGAAAAAATTTAGTTAAAACTTCCATGTTCCCCCTGATTTTTGAAGTTGCGCCAATAGGTTTAATCTGGAGCACGGAAACCCCAAAAAAGAAATTGCTCGGAAAAAAACAACAACCCACAATTTATGGTCCCTTTGGTTCCATAGCCATGTGGTAAACAGTTTTTAGTACGCGAATGGAAATCGTCAAAAATTATCGGTTTAAACGGGGTTTTTTCTTGTTAAAGAAACATTCAGACCTTATTTTACAGTCGAAAGTCCTATCGTTTCGTCTGAAAAGGATTTTCAGATTTTATGGGGTCTTTTGAAAAAAAAGATGCCGGGGAAGTAATTTCTTGATTTGACTTTCAAATTAGGTTCAAGTTTGATTAAAATTGTAAAACATAACATTTAGACAACATGTAACTCCTCCCAACGTATGTCAGTTTTTGTGTTTACGGGGGTGGAACTTTTGGTATTGAACGGATTGCCGTAAAAATTTTAAACAATATGATTAAAATAGACCTTTTTAAAATTTAAAACAAATATTGCTGCTACTTCCTGCTACTCCCAAAAATATTTTTTTTGGGGCCGATGGTTTTCCCCCGGCGTGCCTTATTTAATGGGAAGGAAGAGCAAGATACTAGGCAAACAAATTTTTTTTGAGTTTTGTTAAAACTACAAAGGACTTTGATAAATATAAGAACAAGCAGCAATTAAAATTTTTTTTTAAAAATTTTAAAAATTTTTCTCGTTTTGGGGAAAAAGGAAGAAGTGTAAATGGAAAAGTTCC